>OMNR01002259.1:6973-18078 GCA_900303205.1 Mora moro
CCCCCCATGTCCCCCATGAACAAGAAGACCGTATACACACTCCAAGCTAAACGCAAAAGGAGCCAAGCCAAGCAACACTGCTAATCAATGTGCCACCCTCTTCTTTAATGAAATCCAAGCGTATTCCCTGTCCTGCAGTTGTTTGTTTTCAGAGGACTGTGTTTGTTTCTTGGACTTAAATCTGCTCTATACTTGTAGTGCATTCCACAGCACGAGGATATAAGGTCAATATTCAGGCTAGCGGGGCCCATTAGTGTACAACCCTAATGAACAATGCACATAAATGCTGCATGATGTAAAAATACACAATGACAATCACACTGGCACACAAAACATATTACACCACTGGTGTAATATGACATTGCCGCATGGGGGTCAGGGGGAGGTTGAATAAAGAAAAAAAAAAGCTCTTTTGGATTACCATTATTATTTATCTCTTGCTCTGTCCTATTCATATCTGAAACATCATTATTCAAGCTCAATCAGATAGTAAGAATAACTTTGATTACACTGAGATCACTGAATCACATTGTCTAAATAGCCATGACAGTCATTTGGACGGGATTAATTTGCAGGTCAGTAAAAATGGCAAAAAATAAACATAATGTCTATCATTTGTAATGCATTACAAACTGTTAGTTGATGATGAACTAAACTAAATTGATGAACACATCAATGTAGTCATTGTCATATCATACCTATTTGAATCTGATTGGATCATCGTTAGTAATGTAATTTACATGTAAGTACAAGTGTACAATGTTTGTAAATGAACAAATTAGACTTTGGAGCTATATATTATTATATTTCACAAATTGGTCTGAAAACTATGATTTGAAATTTAATTGAACCTGGTTTCCTCATAGAAAAATAATGGTAGAGAAAGAGGATCTTCCTTAATGCCAAAGAAAATGTGTAGGTTATTTCCATAAGTATAGTTCCCTGAGTAGGGAACCGATCTATTGTTTAAAGGGTTAGTTTGTCGTTTTGGTCTGTTGTGGTACGGTTACGGTTAGCATTCAGTTCATCACTGAACCTCAGGAAGGATCATAAAAGGCCAAAAAAACACAATCCTGAACCAACCCTTTAATGATAATGATTGTCAGGTCATCTAATAAATAAAAAAAAGACAATTCACATTGTGTGTACCACTTTTTACTTGTAAAATGATATCCACATGAATATTTTGCAATCCACAAACACATCATTTTAACGTAAGTCTTGTAAACTGATGTCCACTATCTTTTAGAACAGAATTTGTGATGGCGATATGCTCATTTAAGTGTTGTTGGCTTGGTAAGAAAATAATTTAAATAAAATGCATGCATGATTTTAAATGTGTCTTAAATGTGGCTTTTATAAGTTTTATGCTGGATGTTTATTAAATAATTTAATACTACTTGCACAATGTAGTGACAAAATATCCACTCTGGCATATAGCCTTCTCCTTCACTTTTGTGGCAGCTCGTAGCCCAATTAGTATCAGAAATTATTACAGAAACCGTCAAAATTAAGAACTCTTTGAAGCTCATGAAGTTGGATGCCACCTCTACAGAGTTTTGTTCAGTCCGTGTATTAAATGTAATTAAATACACAGGGCTGTATTAAACTCAATCAATTGTGCCACTAAATTACTGGCTGAATCGTCTTAAATTATAATGTAGTATTCTGGTACTCTTTTACATCTATGTACAACATTATACCTGAATGTGCCATCTCTGATTTCCAGCGGCATGAGTGAAGAATCCATTGTGCAATACCTAGGGTTAACACTGCTACTACGATGTAACATTACCTATGAATATTACTATAGTTTGTATGTAAATATTCATGTGTAAATTAAGCCTTGTGTATTTGTTAGGGTTCAGTAGAGGCCACAGTCTAGTGGTATAGAGGAATAGCCTTTAGCTATTTATTGATTGATTTTTCATACAACTATATTATATGTAATAGGAGCCATCTGTGTATATATTCACACACTTTTCGGGTACTATAGGTCACATATCACCTGTGACCTACAGAAAAACCTAGTTGAATTACTTCGATATAATACAATATTTATTCTTGGACCTACTACTACAGTGGCAATACAAATGCTAACCTAACACCTGGAAAGAGGAAGGGAGCTACTAGCAAGGAGAATGGATACAAAGGCCTTTTCAATTAAATAGTAATAAAGTAAGACTATGTAATTTACCATATTATTAGGATTCCTTTTCCAAACACTGTTACAATATTCCAATTGTGTGATTTGTACTTGCAATGAAAAATGTAATACATAAGGCAGTCAGTCACATTTATTTAACTTTTCCAACTTTATTAAACAATCAACTGCATGTTGATTGCAAAAAACAAAGGTGGCAATAATTGGCATCCCTGGTGGCTGTTGGTGCCAGAACCAGCTTGTACAGGGACTGATGTAGTACATATGAGTGCTTCTATTAAACACAATGACCAGGTTCACAGAGTAATGAGTGACATTAATTGATATACTCAGCATTTCTAATTTAGGCTTATATTTAAGAAGAAGAGGATGATGATCTAATACATTACTAAACTATGCACTAAGTCAATGCAAGGAGAGAATTATGTCATATTCTATACATTACTTAAAGGGACCTTCCACCAATTTTCGATATTTTAATGGTCTCCAAGTTGCCTAACAAAGGCTTACAAATGAATATATATGTTTATTTGTGCAGTATTACCATTACTAAACCACTATTTTTAGAGTTTACTTGTGCACTCTTATTCGATGAATAAAGTAGCAGTGCTTGTATGCAGAATGGAAGTATTAGGTTTATGGCGATGTTCGTTTATGCAGTATTGCCGTTACTAAACTACCATTTTCAGAGTTTACTCATGTAGTATGAGCGAAACCGAACCACAGTAGGCTCACGAAGATTATGGTCTTGCATTTATACCGTGAAGATGAGGATTACAATGTCTGCGGTAGTTACAGAAGATGGTCCAGACCAGTCCATGATACAATACAAACCCACCGGCTGATGTGCAAGTGGGACTTGACACAATCTCCGTTATTAACTGCTACAGATCATGGCTATATTATAGTAACGCAGACAGGATTGAATAAGGTCAGCAAATGTGCTCAGGTCGCCTCTGGACTCTAGTCACCTCAACATCCTCATCCTCCTCGACCTCGACACTTACTTTTAACAGCGCACATTGGATAAGTTTGCCTTCTCTGCCAGACATCCTAAACCTAACCATATAGTTGTGTTGCCTAAACCTAACTAAGTAGTTAGTTAAGTAGTGTTCTAGAAATAATAAAACTGGCATATAAAAAACTTGAAAATAATAAGTCAACTAAGTCTAAAAATAACACGAACACGAACCCCGGTCTCCTGAGTGAAAGTCCTGTATTGGACCCATTCCACCACGACTGCCTCTCTACATATACTTTGTCGCTCTTAACAAGTACTAGCCAATCACAGCACACGTCAAGGTAACGAGTACTACCAATCACAGACACGTCAAGGTAACGAGTACTACCAATCACAGACACGTCAAGGTAACGAGTACTACCAATCACAGACATGTCAAGGTAACGAGTACTACCAATCACAGACACGTCAAGGTAACGAGTACTACCAATAACAGCACAGTAGGGTGGGACTTGTAGCAAGTGTGGCAGGAAAAGAAATAACGCATGCCAGACAGACCAAGCCAGGAAGACAACTCTCAAACTCTCAACAACTCTCAAGCACTAATTCTTCTTTTTTCAATAATGTACCCCCTTTGACATTTTTTTTCAGCCAAGTACCCCCTGATCAGTGCAAAAAAAAATTATATTAAAAAAAGCCTATATAAAAAGGTAAAATACAGTGCTGCACCATCAGTGTCTGATTTATTAAACAACAACCTTGTAAGCAAACCAATTGTTTTACATCATGCAATAACACTAAGACGGCACTGAGGATCTGCAGTGATCAACTGATCAAGTGATCCATTCCCATCGTATCTATTCTATGGCAAACGGTGTCATTTGACAAAGGTACAGTTTTTCATAGAGTCTCGGCCAATACAACCGAGACTGGAAGTGAAAGGTCTTCAGCTATAGTGAATGGCTTTTTGGCTTTAGCTACGCGCAAAGACACCACATAAGAAGTCTTGAGTGCTTTGGCTGATGTTGTGGAGACTTTTCGGATCATTTCTTGGGATGTTTTTTCTTAACTCTGGTGGCTTCCCAACATGACTTTGATGTTTTGTGCTGAGATGTCGTTGGAGGTGCACTGGCTTCATGGAGCTGTTGACACATTTCTCCCCACAAAAAAAGCACAGTGCCTTGGGAGGGTTGCAGCTCGTTGAAGTAAATCCCATTAAAACATTCCTCCTGATACTAACGGTATTTTGTTGGCTGTTTTTTCCCTTTCTTTTTCACTACTTTCTCTCTGTTTTCAGTTGTATTTGCTGCTACGTTTCAACCATAAATCCATTTTCTTGATTTTTCGTCTGTCATTCAAGATTAAAATTGGCTTCCCGCTCACAGTGAACGTGATTGCATATGTTGTTGGCAGTTTACGGCAGTTAACAATTCCATTGAAAACAGGAATATTGAATATAAAATGTGGAACTTACGTTTACATTTTTTTATTTAACTTATTATAGTATAATTATTTTAGGAATTATGCATGACTGATATTTTCTAAATTAACTTTTTTTAAATCTCATGTACCCCCTAAAGTACTCCACTGTACCCCCATTAGAAACACTGCCTTAGTGAAGCTGCCTAATTGAGAGAGAATACTGCTGACAGTGTAGGACTGAATGAACCTGTTGTGTATGCACGGTCAGTCCACAGCCGTCACCAAATATCTGCTTTCACATTCCTCTCTCCTCAGGGATCTGGGTCCCTCAGCACTCATTCATCAGAGCAAACACAGGCCTACTCCTACGTGTGTGTGTGTGCGTGCGTGCGTGCGTGCGTGCGTGCGTGCGTGTGTGCGTGTGTGCGTGCGTGCGTGTGTGCGTGCGTGCGTGCGTGCGTGCATGTGTGTGTGTGTGAGTGAGTTGATGGAGGGTGTTTACATGTTTGAAACTGTGTATATGGGTGTGCATGTGTGTGTGTTTACAGCAATGTTGAATTGTGGTGCCGTTTGCTCACATCTCAAAGAAAATGAGCAGCAAGCTATTTGTTTATGACAGCTACTATTTAAAGGCTGTGGAATATGTTTCTAATAAGTCCATCCCCCCCTCCCCAAAAAAAGACTATTGCTTTGATGCAGATTATAGTGAGCCCTACAACGCACTTTAATAAAGAATAGCAGAGTCAACGCAACACTTTTACGTTACTTACAGCAACCTCTTAATCCCCTATTGTCACAATCTGCACTTCCTGCTTTTCCTCCATTCAACATTCATTCACTCTGCCACGCCCCCCTCCACTCTGCCACGCCCCCCCTCCACTCAGCTCACCCGCAATCAGGACAATTACACACATCCATCGCCAGATTGTTCTTAGGTTTATCCACGAAGACTCTCCCGCACTTACCGTTTGGATCACCCATCGCCGACTCCGCCTGTCCCCGACTCTCCCTCGTCGCCTGTTCCCTGGTATTCAACTCTGCTGGCCTTCGACTCTCCCACTTCACCTGATCCCCGGTAAACGACCTTGCTTCTTGAACTCAACCCCAAGACTTTGGCAGTTGTTTCCTGCCTGCCTTTATCTCTACCCGTGATGACAATAAAACACCGAACTGAACCTTTTGAATCGTGTGTTGCATTTGGGGCTACCTCTGATTTGTTACACCTATGTCAAAAGTAAAAGTGTACAGGATATGACTGTATACAAATGATGTAAATAAGTGACTTTGTATATGTGGTGTGTGGCTGGTTTAAGCAGCCTCACAAAAGCTGCAAGGGGCGGAGTTACACCTTGTTTCTTTAAGGAGATATTCTACCGAAGAAAACTCATTCATGCGAGTGGATAAAGCTTTTAGAGGGGGATTTTAATATGTGTATTTCTACAGTGGCCAGTCTACACAGTGTTGATTTGAAACTTTTACAGACATTTTTTACAGTTTACCCTTGCTGGCCGAGATTGTGTTCGCCAATTACGCGCTTACAGATCCCCACCTCCAGCAACATGATTGGTCGAAACAAATATTGTAGTGTTTAGCTAAGCGACCACAGAGACAGAGACACTGAGACTTTAGGTGCAAACTCACGATTCTTTTTATTTCAAATGGTGGGGAGAAGTTGTGAGGAGAAATCTACATAGATTCTTCCCGGGGTGGGGCTTGGAGTCTGCCTGTAGTTCAACCACACGACCTGGGGAAACACATGGGGACAGGGAGGAGAGAGGGAGTCGTAGTTTGTCTTGCCTGTCATTCAATCTCGCTGTCCTTTTTTATCCATAACAGTCGGCCTCACTCGTTGTCTTACTAGCATATGGTTTCTCAGTGTCTTTGTAGTGTGAGGTTAATTGCTGACTCTGTCCAGCTGTGTCACCGCCACACCTGAAACCACTCATTAGGCAGGTGTGGTGTGTGGTTGATGGCTGGTTTAAGCAGCCTCACCCGGGGCCTCATTTATAAATGTTGCGTTAATGGGGCAGAAATGTGCGTACGCATGTTTTACCACAAACAATGGGATTCATAGAAAAATTCTATGCGGAGAAAGGTGCGTACTTCTACGCATCCTTTCACCCAGGCGTAGAGACACCCGATGGTGAGATCACGAAGTACAGCTCAGTCCTCAGATGAAAAACCACATGACATAAAATCACATCACCACATATCACTATGTTTCATATGTAGCTCTTTATGCTCAGTGTTGCATTACTTTTTATTTTTATTTTGTTCATTAGTTGTGTGCCATTTTTATTTTGTCTTCTAAAGCACTGCTATATAACATTTGATTGTTAAAGGTGTGCCGGATTATTCAGGCTTGTGTGGTTCTCCACAATGTGGCCCAGCGCAATGGTGTTCCTGCACCCGTGACGTTGTGCCAGATGACATGGCCCAGGCTCACCCTAGTAATGAGGAACAAGCACCTCCAGGTGACATGGCCCAGGCTCACCCTAGTAATGAGGAACAAGCACCTCCAACGATTGTATTACGTTAACAAGTGATGCGCCGCCTATGACCAGCCCAGACAAAGGTATACTTTTTGACAAAACTTTTAATACGGTACACATTTCACTTAGTACATTTTTTTATGTGGTGAACCGTAAATTTTGCCTTTCTTGTCGACGTCGCCTCTTTCCCTCATCGATGGTCCAACAACGGCTCCTTCAGAGCGTCAGCATATTCATGAGCTGTTTAGCTATTTAGGAAGATTTATTTACACTGGGAGGAGTAGTGGGTGGACACTGGGAGGAGTAGTGGGCGGACACTGGGAGGAGTAGTGGGCAGACACTGGGAGGAGTAGTGGGAGGACACTAGGAGGAGTAGTGGGCGGACACTGGGAGGAGTAGTTGGCGGACACTAGGAGGAGTAGTGGGCGGACACTGGGAGGAGTACACGAACGCGCAATTCACCGCAGGTGGGTATTTATAAAGAGAAGAATGCATTCAGGAGTGCGCCGTACAGTTTTATAGATCTGAATATTTTCTTGCGTACGTAGATTCTGAGGTTTGCGCGTATGCAATGTTTTAGGATGGAATCTACGCTGAGTTTTATAGTCAGTCTGATTAAACTCTGGGTGAGGCTGCACACCTGTGGTGCATTGTTAATCAAGGCACACAGGTTAAACCAGCCACCACCACACACACTCGGGAGCTCTGGCATGCCAGTATCTACCAGTGGCTCTGCCTACAAACATTTTCAACTCTGCAATAAACCGGTTTACTCATCACAGTAGTGTAGTAAGGGATAATTGCTACAGCGGGTACCTTCCTTCCAGGATGACGCCCAGCCTTCTCCTTACTGCCAGGGCCGGATTAAATGGACAGATTTCACTAGGCAGACTGTATTTTTTACTTTGGTAAACAAGCAAAGTGACTTTCAACTGCCACATGATTATTATGCTCATTAATTTAGTTAGGTATGTATTTTGGCTTAGGTAGGCCTATCATTTATTGTATCTGTTTCTACCATAAAACTTAAAGTAAAAGCAGAGTCCGAATTAAATGCTGAGTCCCTTTTACTGGCCGGGTGTGGCTCCACGTTTTGACAAACAAAGGCTGGTCTCAATTAAAAGCCTGGTCTACATTAATTGGTTCCCTGATTGCCAATGATGCTGCGAAGCAGTTTATTATTTTTTTACTTGCATTCAAATGTCAGTCACATTTGCTGATCGCCATGGTGGCACAGAGAAAAAGTACGACCTGAAATTCAAGCTGTCAGTCAATAATTTGCTGAACAAAACTCAGGAGAAGCAGTTACTCTATAAATAGAGTGCACGCAGACTGCGTCGTGCTCAGAGCTCTACGTCCTTCCTATTTCTTCCCCATTCATGGAACATCCAGTGGAAGATAAACAAAAAAATCATTCACCGCTCACCAATATGACTGGGTTCTTTGCTTGCTATAATCCAAAGTAGTCCTTGCGGTGAAACAGATTTTGGGCAAAAATCGTAAAAACATTATTTAACATTATTTAAGATGCGTTTGAATGCAAAACATTTGATACTGTCGATGTCCCGCTTTGCCAAATGTGACACACTCATTCTGCACAGTGGGACATCGAAAATATCCGGTGTTTTGCAGTCTTAAATTTGTAAGACTTTTGCAAAAAATCTGTTTCACTGGCCAGACTGCTTTGGATTATAGCAAGCAAGGAACCCAGTCATATCGGTGAGTGGTGAACGTTTTTGATATCTTACACTCGATGTTCGATCAATGGGGAAATAATAGGCAGGAGGTTGGCCTGGATGCCCTGTCTCTAAGAGCGAGATCAAATGAATGATTCGCTATTTATATGTTATTCGATAGCCTAATTAGTAGTATTAGTGGGAATATTCATACTAGTTTAAATAAACAATTTGACAGTATGTCCCATCTTTGCTGAGCAAGAGTTTTGTGCCAAAGGAATTAAAGGCTGGTCCTATATACATACAGTATATATAGACGCCTGTATATAGGCCGATTGAGTTCAGTGATTGAAGCAAATAAGAGCCGGGCTATTAATTGAAGTTTTACGGTATGTAATTTATTTATAGTGGACAGTGTATAGCCCTATATTATACATTTTATTTATAGATATGTAAGGGAGTGGTTTATGTTTGCCAGAAGATGGCGTTCTTGTGTTATTTTTAATTATTTTCGTGCTTGTGATTTGCCGTAGTGTCTGTAAATTCGACGTTGAAACAACGTTTTTGTTAAAAGCTACACGTGGGCTATGAGCTATTTTCACTTAGCATTGCTAAACCGGACTTTTCTGTTTTGTGTTCCGAAAGCCAATAAAAGAGGGACGTTTGCTCTGCCTCAACTACCATTGGAGTCCTGTTCCCTGTCTGTCCTCCCGGCCCTGGTAGACATCATCTAACACAACGCAGAGACGTCGCTGGGGAGAGGGAGAGGGCCTTATTGTCAATGCAAAGTTGAATTAATTGTGCACATACTGTGGTGCTTGTAGTTTTGGTTGTATATAATGGTATTTGTTGTGTCTCACCCTGTTTACTCATAACACAACATTGAAATATCAGCTCACTCCTACATTACCTCCGTACGAACCCTACGAACTATGTCAACTATTCCTCCTGCAGTGAGGCAGGCTCTATACCACTCACTAGGACCAAGGGATGGCCCTGATGAGATAACACATGCTCCGGACCAAACAATAATAAGCATGGGTAAAGTGTACAGTCCCCGGGAGTCCCTGCAACATGATCCCCAGCAGCCTCAGAGGTCAATGCCATGGGCGGCCGCATCAAACTCCATGCCCCCCCAAGGTAATGACCCTACACGTCCCACTGCTGGTCATTTTTTACATCCTGGTGTACTCACACCTCCAGCAACTAACTCTGCCCCCACGCCCACTAACCTTGTAAGTGTTCAGGGCCCAGTTACAACCATACATGCTCCTAAGGTCTATGAGTATGCCTCCCTGACTCCATTGAGTCTCCCTGCAGCCACTCCTCATATCTATCCAGCCACTACAGCCAGGACATCAAGCTCTATAACTCCTGAAGTCCACATGCCTCCGGACATGAACTCACTACCGGCTCCGGTGCTTTCGACATATGCCCCACAAGTGACTATGCATGGCCCCCCAGTGAGCATCCAGAGTGCTACAAAAACAGGTCCTATCCCACCTGCAAACCACAACTCCCATCTCACCAGCTATCCCATACTCCCTCACCCATCGTATGGGATGCACGCCCCTTTGTCCTCATTAGGCCATCCTCAGCTAGTAGGGCAACCTTCACCAGCCTTTGTGCCCATTCCTTCCAATAATGTGTGTTCTGATACACAAGCCAACCAGCATATCCCTCAAATGCAGGTACAAGCTGTTCAACCCCCGCTTATCACATGCAGGCCACTATGCAATCCCGCACAGTTCCCCACATGGTGATTGATGGGTCAACTAGGTTTTTTTCTGTCCAACCTACCCATGGTGGTTTCACCCAGATGCATCAGGTGAAAAATGTTCAAGTGTTCAGCGGGGGCTCTGAGTGCAGAATCCTGATTGAAGACTGGATCTGAGACATGCAGTATTACTTAGCTAACTTTTATCAGAGGAGCCAACGCACAGGGGAGTCAGCGTGTTCCTATGCCATTGCTTTGGAAGCGACACTGAGAGAGGTGGAAGAGGCTCAAAATGGTGGTCAGTCTTTTCCAGATTGCAACACTGAATTGGCTAGGCAGTTCATGAGAGGGCTGACCGACGAGGAAGTGTATACAAGAATTGCACCCATGAAGCCGAGACTACTGAGCTTTCGAGAATTGCAAGCTTAGAAACCTTGCCAGAGAAACAAAGAGATTTAATCTCCAACACAAACAGAGGAAGGCATTGAGCCAGGTCCAGGTTGCTGGGGGTAAACATCAAAGTGGATCAAGTGACAGAAAATACTACCCTGGACTCTCTGAGCTAACAGCACTGGTGAAGGACATGGTTCTGAATCAGGAAGAACAGAGTAAAATACTTGGAGTCGAGAATTAGCACCCCCCCCCCCCCCCCCCCCCCCCCCCCCCAGCTCCT
>OMNR01002469.1:8849-27369 GCA_900303205.1 Mora moro
AACGGCCCAAAAGAATGCTTAACATTGACAACATTTCAGTGTACGGCGTGGCCATCTTGTGTTGACGTCTCACCTGTTCCCAGGCCCAGCCTGAGACCGCCGACGTAGTGGTTGTTGAGCCGATCGTGGTCCCACACCGTGATCTCGGCGCAGGCCTCTCTCAGGTCCTCGGGCCGGAAGCCGTCGTACACCATGGTGTGGTTGAACATGGGGTTGGCCGTGCGCTTCACCACGCGGGTCTTCTGCCGGCTCTTCTTGCTGGTGTCAGGGAGTACCGTGCTGCAACAACAAGGGGGAGAAGTGATGCTGGTTTAACCTCCAGTCACAACCATACCAGAGGTGAATCGCGGTACATGTGTCAGATCATCGTAGTAGGGGCTGGATGATTTTAGTGGATACTAGGGTGTTCCAGTCTCAGCTGAAAGGTACTCGAGGGTTCGACCATCCATGTCTGCAGTGCCCTACCTGTAGGCATCCTTCATCAAGATGCTCCTGAATGACATGTATCTGAATTCACTATACGGCACTTTGGGTAATAAAGTGTCACTAAATATCAGTCCAAACATGTCAATATCAACGTTGGTCATTGCTATCACATGCAAAAGACGGCACTATGAATCTCGTGCATCCTCCACGTGAGAAATCCCCGTCGGAGAAGAATAAAACACCCACCATTTTACAAACGGGTCAATTATGACCCCTCTGGCCGGTGGGAGGTCTTTACAGTCCTTCACCCAGATCTGCACCTCGCCCGTCTCCATCTTGGATGTCTTCTTGCCTACGGGCAGAGAAGGGATTTCAGGTGGGGGTCACCATGCCATGTAAACACATAAAACCACATTATGAAGAAGCGTGGAGTCGTGAGCTCACTGTGGGACAGCTGGGGGAGGTAGCGCAGCGCTACCCTCATCTGCCCCCTCTCGGCGCTGGGCTGGGAGCGCACGGCGGGCGGAGACGGCACCTGGCTTAATGTCTGGGGAAAACCACCGTGAAGAAGTTTTAGGCGGGAAAAAGGAGCTCATGACATGATCACATGACATTCAACTGTATACAAGTCTCCATTTTCTTGTCATGTTTTTTCCTCACGGCTGCTGAACTCTAAACAGTAAACTGCGGTCCTCTTGGTTATTTGGAACCACTTTTAATTTGATTCATTCTTATTTTCCCGGTTCACTGAATCCAGATTCAAAGGTAAAAGCATTCGGAGGCAAAACAGCCACGGCCTCTTTCGCCCGCGCGCCGAATCAATACAAACATCCGACATGAATTTCAACCGATGAATCACCCGTACCCGCGGTGTCAGTGTGTAGTCGTTTATCTGGGTGTTGCCAAAGTCCCACTCGGATAAATCCAAGTTGACCTCGCCAAGGAAGCTGTTCCGTCCAAACGTGTCGTTGTGCCACGCCGAGATGTTAAGCCTTTGCATTTTCAGCACTTCCATTAGGATTTTAAACTGCATGAAAAGGAGAATTGAAGAGGAATAAGATGAATAGCATAAAGTGCAGTGGAGTGAGTCGAACAAATGAGTCTGATACTCAGAGCTGTGCTTCTGGGTTTAACACAAAGCGTACTATCCACTTATGAATATAATACAAATCTTATTTCCATTAATGAAGCACAAATACGCATTTTATTACATTTATTAATATGATACATACTCATTTAAAACTAATGTGTCTGTAGTCGTTTATCTAATGCTTTACTCGGGGGCAAACAATAGCGTAGTCATTTCTAATTTTGCCAAGTACTTTGAATGATGTCATAGGCCAACTAGTCAATGGCTAATTTTATAGAAAGAACTGGCAATGTTGTGCCTAGAGTGTAAACCATAAAGAAAGCACATGTTTAGACGAAACCCGGTTGGTGTCAACAGCCACACGAGAAGATCCGTGTGTAATGGTGGGTGGTCTATAGAACAGTGTGTGTGAGACACATCTTGTCCCACTGGTACAAACAACGCTGTACATTTCAGTATAGGAGAAGATTATACAGTGTCATTGGATTTAAGTTGAGTGCTTCATTTCTTACCCTGAGAATTTCATTGTAGGTGGGATTCAATGTCTTCTTTTTCACGGTGGTTTTTCTCTTTCCCAACTTTGTTTTATCAGGGACAAGGTAGCACTTGACATAGCTAACATAAAAAAGAAATCATTTTTGACATCTGACATCAATTTGTAAATACTATATTGCGCAGCGGTGATATTTGTTTTGTTTCTATACTGAGAACTTACGGGTCGGAGCGGCTCTTCTTGGGTTCTGCCACAGCCAGGTCTCGGCAGTTGACGACGAAGATCTGCAACTCGCCCAGCTTCTGGACATAGTTCACTGCCAACTGCATGGTGCCCTGCACGTCAATGTCTCCGAACTCTCCATGGTTAATGCTGGTCATACTGCCACTGATCTGTCGTTGATGAGCAAAACAAATATGATATTCTATTTATCAAACATAATTCACGGACATTCAAGACACATGTATGATGTGCAAGCATAACAGTAAGCTGTAACAAAATGGCGTGCATAAATGTGTGTTGTGCGGAGGATATACAGAGGACATGGAAGCCAGGCCCGAGGAGAGGCTTGAAATAACGCTCGTGGTTCTTCTTCTTGGTTTGGTGTCAAATGGGCCGTCGCTGTCCATCTACAAAGTGAGAGAAGAAATGAGCGCACAGCGGCTCACACGTAGTCCAGCACTGAACAAAGCAATTGAAGTTGGGTGTGTCGTGCACAATCACCTCTTCCAGCTGCAGTGCGGGCACGGATTTACTCATCCTCCGAGCCTGCAGCAAGTCTGAGGGAAAAGAGGCAGATGGCAGCACAGCCCCGACTGGAGTGAAAAAAAACATTGAGCCAAAAAAAAAAATCAGTACGTTTGGCTTAGGTTTGGCGGGGGAAACCGGGTTAAGGTAGTTTACACCTATGAGGTATTAGCATATGTTATCCCAATTTACATGCCGGTAACATTACGGTAACAGGGTTTGGGGCAGGTTCGAAGGGAGGGGGGTTAATTTTGCGCATGCACCAAACATCAAATATTGACGTTACACCCACCCGGAAATCACACACATGACAAGAGCATATTGATTGTTTCCATGGTTGACTTTTTTTTGTATTACAAAAAAGTATGACTTCTTACCGTCATCCAAACTCAGATTCAGCTGTCCCTGAGAGTTGCTTTGGCTTTTGTCTTCTTCTAAGAAAATGTGACAAGGGCATAATCTGGGTATACCAGGCTCACACAAATGAGTTACGATGAAATATATAGGCCTACATATACTGCTATGCATCAGTGAAGCAGTGAAATACAAACGGAACAGAATTGTAGAAACAAGTTGCTGCTGCAATATAACAGGATTCTACAACACAACGTTTTGGGTAACAAAGTGAAAATGGGGCTTCTTTTACCTGTGTGCGCACCAAGATCCTGCATACTTTTGGCCATGGACATGGGCCTTTGTATTAAGGCTGACCTGACAGGGCTAGAATCATCATCATAACCTGCCACAAACGAAACACAATCAACTCCGGGAAAAAGACACCTGCAGGTTTAGATTGCACTAAACAGATGACAGATTCACCAAGTATTTACAATACCGCAGCATGAATCACCATGTTACATTTTTGTTACGTCATCAATTGTTCCATTGAGTTAAATTAGTAATCAGTGATTTTTAAACAAATATTGGAATATGTATAAACCTTTAATTGATGTCAATTCTAATTTAATGAATACAATTGATGATTACTTGCTTAATATGTTAAGAAAACAGCTAAATTACTAATACAGGGTGAGTGAGTTTATTTACAGATATGTATACACATTAGGGTTAACCAGACCAAGACCAACCTTCCCATGGGCGATTTCATTTCTAAAAGTACACTGAACAATACAGTAAGCGTACCGGAAGAAATGAATAATCAGGACGATGGAGCTTCTTAAAAGAGAAGAATTTCCCCAGGATGAAGGGATTTGACCATTTCCACTCAACAGGTTGTTAATGGGTTAGCCTTGAAACCCTGTAGCGATTCAATTCCATTAATATGGTTATCATGATTTACAATGAAATTTAAAACCATCACTGTGAGTTAAGTTACATTTCTAAGTTTAATCTAGAGGAATTGAGTATAACAATTTGAAAAGCTCACTGCCTGAACTTGCCCGAGATTCAGACCAGGCGCCGGTTGTTTGGTCTTGGTTAGAAGAGCTGCCAGCATTTTGTGCAATCCAAGATCTAATCCGAGAATGATTACCCTCAATCATAGCCTTGCCATAGGTTGCCCCTTGGCGTCTAAGAGGACGTCGTGGCTTACTCTGAGAATCAGGCACAGAAATGGGTCTGGAAAGGTTCATGGCGGAATCCACGGTGGATTCTTCTTCTTCAAATGGAGGAAGATGGGCCTTCTCGGGTGAACCAAGATAGTGCTGGTAATCATTAGGAATAAAAGCTCTAGCAAGAGGGGTGGGAGTTCCAAACATCTTTGAGAACCCGGGTGGTGTTTGCTTCTCACAATCCTCAGGAGGTAGTGGTAGAGAACGGGAGATGATTTCTTCGCTGGGTATGCCAGTCGATCCCGTTGATTTTGCTTCATGCGATGGATCTTTTCTCTGCCTAGGTACTGGTGTCTGTCTTTCGCCTTCTTCCTTGTGGTCTTTAGGTTCTAGAGCAATGTCAATTGGAAAGGTTTTCAAGGGAGAACCGTCAACTCCAGATATCCTTGGAAGAGAGGATTCCCTGACTAGGACCTTGGGATGGCAAGTCTTGGACGGACTCCTTCTGAGTTCATCATCGGAAGAGTCTCTGGATCGTGGAGACTGAGACCTAATAGGACTGAGAGGCCTTTCGTGAGATAGAGAAAACTCACTTTCACGGCTGAGTTTACACAACTGCGATTTCCCCAAACTCTTAGTGACGAAGCCCTTTCCAATCATGGGTTTAATGTTTGATACAATATGAGCGTTCTCTGCCTCTTCATTCAGGTCTGGGTGGGAGGGGTATACTTTGCTATTGAGGTCCTCAGAGGTCCACAGTTTGTCTGGACTAAAATGATCTGCACCGCCTGATACCTCCTTAACATTTGAAACAATGATCTTTGGTCCCAAGTACTCTTTCTCCCAAAAACACTTGAGATCTATAATCTTTGTGGGCTTGCCTTCTCGTAGACTGGACTGATCTTGAGGAAGTAACGGAGAACACGTCTCATGACCAGTGGGGCTGTTTTCCTGAAAATCTTTAACTGATCCTGCTAGAGACTCATCTGTCTCGTCATTAATGAGGATCGGATGTGCTCGATATGTGCCATCTTGTTTAGGTAAATCCAACAAGGGGTTACTACTTTCAGTCTCTTGAGAGAGCGTCTCATCGTCAGACTGGGCTGCTCCATAGGGTCGGGTCAATTCCGTTTCGGGCGATGGATTTTCCTGGGTTGAGTCTTCGGCCAAAGACTTCTTGGTGTTATCGTTCAGAGCTTGGTCTCTGGTGAAAATCAGTTTTGGGTCACTATTGTCTCTTTCCCAGAAGGCCTTGAGGTTGGATAATTTCTTTACCACGTCCTTTTTACTTTCCGTTGGTTCCTGTTGAGGATCTGAACCTGTGCCTATAGATGACGTGATGCTGTCTTTAACAGCAGTGTTCTGGAAGGCTGTGAGCTGCAGTGATCTGACCTCTGTTGGCACTGGAGACTTCACTTCTTCATAGTCCCAAGTAGGGTTGATCTGATTGTCCAATGGAACACAAATGGCTACTGTTTGGGAAATCTGGGGTTTTACTGAATTGTCAACTATCTCCTCCTTTTGGGAATCCTCTTCTTTAGTATTATTGTCCTTGGCCTCTACTTTGCTAAATATCCCAAGCAGCCTGCTTCTTGGCTTTGGCGAAATGGTGTGCAACGGCTTCTTTGAATCGTCACTGGATGTTGGCATGATATCTGAAGCAGCCTCAACAGGAGGCTGTGACATTATGGTGTCTCCTGCACCCTTTCTGAACCATTCTCTGGCTTTGGCCTGGGAATGAGCATCCTCTTCAGTACCTTTCTCCAGGTAAGAAGCCTTACCTGATTCCTGCTCAGTTGAAAGAGGGTTGGACACTTGGGGGAACCGGTCGTGATAGTGCTCTGATAGATCTGCAAAAGAGGGGAAATCATAAATTGGATGAACTATTTAGACAATTATCTCAATTAAAATAAATTAATATCAGAGCTATATACTATTCATGAATATACTGTCAAATTAGTTGTGATAACAGTGTCATTCATTGGCCGCATTCTGACCTTTCAACTACCCTTTCATTCCAATTATCTACTTAATTCATATTTACATTAATTATCAAAAGTATAGTACAAAAAGTCTAAATAAAGACTATTTAAGATTGGTCTACATTTGAATAAAATATCACAATTAATTTCACACCAATATATTAATGGCAAGATTCTACATGTCAATTAAATCAATTGCAAACAATCACAATCATAAAATCTTTATCAAAAAATTAGTACATATGCAACAATCAGCGAAGCAATTAAGGAAAGTCTGTTAGAAAATACATGACACAAGCAATGGAATATTTGCACGGCAATCCAGGAGGTGCGCATAAAACCAGGTTAATTAAATTGTTAATGCAGAAAAGAAACAAAACATTAGTCTGGTAAAAATTATTTTGAAAGAAATGTGTGGAACAAAATTTTTTGGATTCAGTGATTCATTCAGGCTTCATTTGTTTTGATATTTGTTGAGTGCTTTTTGGAAAACTTTGATTGAATTGTAATTGCACTTGTGAAGTTCGGTGGCGGATTGGTTTGAAGGAAACTCTTACCACCAGGGACCTGGTGTGGGCCAACATCTTGCTTTAGGACACTCATCTCTTCAGAACCCAGAGCCACCTGTCTAAGTAAAGGCCTGCACACACCCGCGGTAAGGCCAACGTTGTTCTCCGCTGACGGGGAACCCACAACATGATCCACATCCAGCAGACTGTGCTCTCCGGGCTCCTTCACCCTCTGCTGAGGGACACCATGGCCCAGCGCAGGGCCGAACCTCACCTGTTTCCCACGGGCATCCCTCCCTACGGGGGTAGCATCTTCAGCAACAGAGCCCTGGTCCGTGGGACTCTGGGGGACTGCATTGGGGGAGACGAGGGAGCCCATGGAGCCCTGTTCGGACATCTTGATGATGCCTCTGAAGGTTGAATAGTGAGCCTGACTAGCACAGTCCTGTGGTGAGTGAAAGAGTGATGTCCTTTTGTACATGGGGAAGGGTGTGGATGTGTTGGTGGCCTCTTCTGGGATAGATTCAAGGGGCTCTGGGTTTAGGTTAGTAGCACGAGATAGGGGAAATTCAGCCGACGATAAAGGCTCTGAAACAAACAAAAAGGAAACCAAAAACCACATTATGATGAACAAAAAAATGTTAGGTAAAGGTAACTTAACAGGTGACTGAGTTTCTTAAAAACCACAACATTCAAGTACAAAGTCGATGATATTATTTTATGTACTTTGTTTATTAAGTACTTTGTGTACTTTGTTCAATATATGGATTAATAAGGATTAATAAAGGTTCTAAATAGTCGTTTTACGAGTTGCATATTGCAACAGAAAACCAAGTTCTGTGTTTCAAATACAAACACAGACTTTTTGTTTCCATGTCTTCTCTGAACTCTTTCCTGCAGAGAGAAGTCATGCAGGGGAGATTAAGCCCCTGGAATGCATTTCCATGTAATCCCCCCGCTAATCTTGGAGCTCTGTGTATTCAAATATGCATTGACGACAATCTCTGGGAAACTCTCACTACCACTCAACCCTCTCCCACTCCCATTGATCTGAGGAACCTGCATGAAAACACAAGACTTGTGTACTCTGTAAATAAAATACTGTCCAAAGAATTGTGAGGCCGCCACATTTTTTTTAATTTTCATTTGTTATATTCTCACTTTCGAGTTACCTTCACTGGAATAGTAAGGCTGAGATTAGCCAACTATGGACAGACAGATTAAATGTCAAGGAACAAGTATGTAATGGTCAATGAACTAATTAAGCCTAGTTTGGATTTAAAGAAAAAAGAAAAAAAACCATTTGGAGGATATGGGAGGTGCGGGTAATGCATTTGTTAGAAATGACGAGTTATGCGCCTGTCAACCGCCATGCAGTTACTGTCCATGCTAGCATTCGCATGTTATTATGCTGTTAAAAACTGTTAAAAAGCCCCCGTAATACCTGGCATGGTATTACTCCATTACCATTACTTACACTTACACTGGTTCGAATATAAATGCTCTGACCGATTTGACTGGCAAGACGTCCGCTTTGTCGAAAACATAAAAGATGACATTTGTTACAATAGTCTCTGGACACACGACGGAACGCGAGCACATATGTAGTTCTGCTGTGCTGGCTTTTGCGTTTGCCTTGCGGAGAGCTCACCCTCGTTACGTGCGTGCGCCGGGTCCTCGGGTCCATCAGCTACTGACCGCTCGTTGTTTTCACTGGCTGTGTTTCCATGTATTTCTGTTGGGGGCCTCTTAGGAGCGAGGGTCTCACTGTTGAAAGGGTTCTGTCTTGGCTGCTCGGAAACGATGACGTTAGAACATAGGAACATAGGTTTTATGTTTGTCATTAGTGTGTGTTGGTTTATCCGCGACAGAAATGAAAACTCTACCTTTGTGGGGGACTGTAACTTAGATGCGGGCGTCTCGTGTGACATTTCATATGAACTCCAGTGTTCATCTCTTTAAGAATAGACAAAATACAACAAAACAAACAAAAAACATGCATCAAAATACAATAATAAAAATGTTCTTTCTGTTCTTTCTTCTTCCACTTTCTGCAGACATCTATCAGTATCACCATCTATCAGTTGTTCTCGGCCTCGAACAATGTTCAGGCTATCTGTATCATCATCGCTTGGATACAAAGTCGAGTTTTGGTCAAGGGTCCTTCGGAAATCCGAATCACATGACCCACACAACCAGTGCTTTCTTTTGTATTTTCAATGCATGGTATCTAAGCGTCTTTCCCTCTCTTGCTCGAATGAGCCGAAGTGTTTCTGTGTGATTTGATCATTTCAGGCAGAAGCGACAACTACCGACACCTTGGCGCACACATGCAGACACGAATCAACCCAAACTAACTAAACCAAACGCAACAATTTTTGCGCTTGCATGCGCACTAGTGCATGTGTGTGTGCGTGCACATGTGTGTGTGCGTGCACATGTGTGTGTGCGTGCACATGTGTGTGTGTTTATGTTTGTGTGTGTGTGTGTGTGTGTGTGTGTGTGTGTGTGTGTGACTCGGAGTATGTCCACTCACTCAAAGTCTGTGGAAAAAAACAAGAGCATGTGAGTGTGTGACCTTACAAGCGGATTACTGAGGCCTGGGCTCTTACAGGCGTACCGCTTCTCTCTCCTCCCTCACTACTGGCTACCATGTAATCTGCTGTTATGTGTAACACAACCAGCATAACATGTGATGGCCTTCCCAACAACATGGGCTGCTGTTAGTAGCGGCTCAGAAAAATAAGCATCGTTTTTTTAGTCGTTCACATTGATAGTTGAAGCTTTGACTCCATACCGGCACAATATATGTCAACATCGGTATGTAATAACACATATGTCAATAAACATGTTCATAATACATGTCATATAAGAACGATGAGTGCTTTGGAATGCTTTCACGGCCTGCTCACTTTCATAACAATTGCAGATGTTGAGTGATAATTCTAATTGGGTTTTGGATTACAAAGTTAAAAGTGTGTTCCAGTATATCCAGTGCACTATTCTCTGTGTCCGAGACAGGCTGGAAGTACACACATTCTCCACTCTCCACACAACCCGACACATTTCAAAAAATGTCATATGGCTGCAGATTGTTTTTCTGGACGTATTAAAAAAGTGCCTTGTGTTAGCTTCTCACTGGAGGGCCGGTAATCGAATTGAAAGGGGGAATCGGTCATCAGACACAGCAGGGGAGACACACTTTGAAAAAGGCTGCTTGTGTGTTTTATTGGTGACTCGATAGGAAGCCGAGGCATTACGTCAGCACGCCCGGGCCCCCTGCGTACTACACCACACTGGAACGACTGTACAATCAGGCTTTTAGACAACTAACTCCTGCACTAATCCCATAATAATCTCATTTGCTCTGGATAATATGCAAGTGTGGAGTAATTGTTTTCACCAGCGTAACTTAACATGCCTGCGTTCAGCAATTATGGGCCCAGACAATCCAAATCCAATCCGTAAACACATAAAAAAAACAACGTATCGGGCACTTTTGCAAACATAGCTGAGCTCAGGTCCATGGCTCACCTTCTGTTGTTGGGGGCCTCCTGGATAAGCCCACACAGCTCAGGGGGAATGTACACTTCCTGGTTACCACTGGCCACAAAGCTTGGTTTCTCAGGTAGTATCTGAGACAGCTCCACTGGAACACATAATTAAATACACACACACACACACCAAGGTCAGTAATACTGTATACAGTATGTGTCAATACTATTGGCTAGATATTGTTCTACTTCAATATCTCTATTCCACAACATATTTCCTTTAAAAAGTCATTGGAATATTTCTTACATATTTCTGCACGTGTTCCATATTTCATGAATTAAAAACTCGAAAGCTATACTGACACGTTTGTGTGACGTTTGTGTCTAAGTAGCAACATGAGATGTAGCAACATACAACCTCAGTCCTTTAGGTACTTTTCAAACAATGAACAAGGCTCCATGTTATAATCCCAGCTTCTGGAACTAACTAACTAACATGGCCTGTTCCATCCTATACACACAGCGTGCTCGCACGCTAGCGGTTGGTTCGATATCTCACGGTTTGCTTGATAGCTTACAACGTCATTCAGCAAATAGCATTCGAATATTTCCATCAGTGAGCACATCTTCATTCACTGCTGTTCCAGATAAAACATCCAGCAAATTCTAAATAACTATTTACTTTAAAGAAGAAAGCAAACACACACACCCATCCGCTTTTAAAAACACATTTGCACATGCTCAAAAGGTGTGTGCGTGTGTGTGTGTGTGTGTGTATGTGTATGTGTATGTGTATGTGTATGTGTATGTGTATGTGTATGTGTATGTGTATGTGTATGTGTATGTGTATGTGTATGTGTATGTGTACGTGTACGTGTATGTGTATGTGTACGTGTATGTGTATGTGTATGTGTACGTGTGTATGTGTATGTGTGTGCGCGCACGCATTTGAGGATACTCACGCAGGGTGAGGGGTCTGTGTTTGGGTCTCATCGAGGCCCGGATGATGTCACAGCCGTGGATGCGGTCCTGATGGCGCAGTGACTTGGTCTCGTAGAACCACTCCCCGCTCAGGTACTTCAGCAGGCCCCTGTCGCTCACCGACCGCTGGAGGTTCCTGGGTGCCAAGACGGGAGCACGAGGCGGACAAAGTTATCGTCGTTCGCGAAGTGCGCGGACCGGTGCACGCAAGGGCCATGGTATTGATAGTCGGCATTTTGTTCAAAATGGCGGCAGTTTGTGCACTCTGCTTGCAGAGCGGCAACATGACTATAAATTGGGTTTTACATTGAGTACCACTGAAAATGACCACTCACTGTTTTATCTCTAAAAGGTCATGTCTTGCTTACATTAATATATCTTTGCATGTGTTACAGCGATATATATCACAACAACAGTCTCAGAGGGCTTCAGATTACATCAGACTCCAACCGATATATTGCTGAACATGTGAAACCAACATGTGGACAGTACACAGGAAACAGGAAACTAATGCAGAGTGTGGTTTACTTACCACAGTTAAAAAAAGATGATACCTGATTATGTGAAGTATGTTACCAATATATACGCATGCTGCAATGTCATTTATGGATGTCGTGTGTTGTTTCTTCGAATTAAACAGATTACACTATTGCGTTCAGCTTTAACCTTGAGATGATAAAACACACCTTTACTAACTGGGCAAACACAGTGGTTTGTTTGTTTGTATGCTTTTTTATGAGGCCCGGGACAGTTTCTATCCAAACACAACTCTCAGGCCACTCTAATTGGGCTACTGGGAAGTGTACTGGGAAGTGTTAGGTCATCTTAGAAATAACTTTAAGTGTGCTCATGTTATATATTATTTGTTATACCTGCACTTTGCGTTACCTCGCGCTACCTGGTTGGAATATGCACACTGTGTTTCATTGTATTGCGAATGTACTGTACAACGAATCGAATCCGAACCCAATCTTATTTAAATGGCAATCAATTCAATAATTTTTCATTTGACCAAATCACAAAAAAGGAAAAAAAACAACAACAACAATGTCTGTTCAGAGTACAAATGCTATACTGCAAGAGCCAATACATATAATAATATATATGTATATATATATGTATATATATATATATCCAATAACAAATATCAAATCAATTTGTATCATGCCAATAAACTGCATCAACATTACCACATGTTGAGAGCTGACACTCACTTGACACGCGCCTCCTCGGCCCTCTTGAGCTGGGCGTCTCGCTGCAGGACGCCCAGGATGGTCTCCTGCTCCTCCTCGGTCAGGAAGCTCAGGTCGATCATGGCGCCGGCAGTGGCGGTGGTGGCGGTGGCAGCGACTCTTCTCGGATGCTCTGAGCTCTTCCTGCTGCCCCGGGAGCCTCCCTGATCTGGTCCTCGCTCCGCGGCACTCTGGAGACAATGCAGGGTGGGTGGCGCGGTGGGTTTTTAAAACCGTCACAGAAGACACGGTCCACCGTCCACTGACGCACGTCGGAGCGCGTCGTTTAAACACACTTCATTAGTGTTGCCCCCCTCCTCCTCCTTCTCCGCAAAACCCTGACCCCCACACTCTGCACCCATCGATTTGTTTGCATTAAATGTACTTTATTTATTGATTTATCTTCATGTACAGCTTTGATTTTCTTGGTTTGTGTGTCGTTTACGCAAACGAAAAAGAGACAAAAGAAACCGAAAGACAACGTCAACACCAAAGTGGGGCCTGGCAGACTGGGACTCACTGGGTGTTTTGCAGTGCTCCTGGTATTCAGGAAATTACAGTAAATTGAGTTTCCACAAATTTGAGTCGAGCTCCCCAGTGGGCTTTTCAATCATGTCTGCTGTTGGGAGCTTACAGTCATTCTTTGACATTGTGTAAATATTCATGGCTGAACACAAACCGTTGTTTGTTTTTGTCCTTCCTTATTATATTATGATTTTAACTTTTAAACCACGTGACTATTCAGAGACGTGTCCATTCACGCCTGTGACTGTGTTGATCACATGAGACGGCTTTGTAACACTGTATGATCGCCACTCATGTTTGTCACGCAGTGATCACACGGCGATGACAGATCATCACTTACACCCCTTTTCACGATTGTATTATTCTTCCTATCTGCTTCTTGCTTTGACCCTGGAACCGTCAGATAACCAAAGTGTGACTAGAGCAGCCACCTCAAACGAACTGAACGCCGAGGGACGGTAATGTTTTAAGAAAGCCACCTCTCTGCTTCATTGCCAGCGTAAGAGGCTGTACCACCTTCAGACCACATTCGCTTGTCTGCCACCATGCCTAAATCCACGGTAGATGCATAGCCTTTTGCCACATGACGAGCAAGCAGCAGGAAGAAGTCCTCATCTCACACAGCTTTTATAATGTCTCTCAAAGAGTGAGCACCAGATAATGGACAATAATGGCTTCGAGACAACAATATGAATGGCTTTTTTTATAATGTACAACTATATGCAAATTCCACAAAACAAGCTACGTTTGCTGTCATTGAAGCATTACAGGGGTCAGCAAGTGTGATCTGTAGGCCTCTACACCTCACCATTCCATAACATATTGTCTGCAATCATGCACATCCATTTCACTGATTCAACCTCTCTGTACACAGAAGGATGACTTGTGCCTGACACACAAAACCATGCCAGCGATGACATTATTAATTATAGGTTCATGTGTTGTCTATCAAATGTGTCTATTAAATATGGGTTTGGTAGAATCTTTTGTTATTAACAGAACGACAATCAACATGCGTGGGGAGGGGAAAAAACACTTCAACGAGTGTTAACTAAACCGGAAAATGGTGTATTACTTAGGTAATCAAAGGTCATTTCCTCAGAATGAAAGAGACAGCCTTGTGTACAGTAGGTCCTTTGGAATGCGTGCATGTCATGACAATGTCCCAATGTCACGCCCACCAAGTGTGTGTGTGTTGTCTGGAAGCTGTAGGCCTACTCATCCTACGTGTGAGTTAATGGTTAAAACTAAGGAGACATGAGAACTCACACCTCAAGGAATGTTGCGGCTCTTCATTCACAGCAAGACTGAAGGCGCGTTTCCTTGTTGCCGTTTTACTTCCTTTAAAGGTTCAAACAGAAAGGTGGGCACTGCTTACTGCAGGCGGTGAGTGAAAGTAGGCCTATTAGAAGTAGACCACAGCTGTGAAACCCAGGTTGGTAGGATGTCGTATGTTCCGTAAAGTCCCTTCGCACAGTAGCACACATGTATCAAAATAAAGGGAAACTAACTAACTAAAAAAAATGCATAATGAATAATGAATGCATTATTTCATCGAATTTAATATTAAAGTAGCCTATCTATTGTCGGATTAATTATGAAGATATATAAAAATTGTCGTACACATCCACATATGCCAAATCACGGGCTACTCTTTGATTGCACATTAACTTGAATGTCAGCCTCGGAATGCATAAATCAAGGTTTTGAACGAGGACTACAATAAAAAAACGTACCGTGCCGAAGGTCCCACTGCCAGACAACCAGTCCAACCTGAAACCAGTGGAGCGGCCGACGCGTGGTTAGTAAAGCAGTGTTTCACATCTTCAAAAGGGGCGCGACCTAAACTGCAGTTGGACCTTATTTGGAGAGGGCTTTGATGCGAGATAGATTAACTCGTAACGTGTAACGAATAGTCATGTGCTATGACTATTTCGATCGGATTACAAGGAATGCTTTTTAAAAAGCCACGTTTTGTGTAGGATGGATTAAATTAAGTATAAATATAAAGTAATTGTACAATTCGTTGTTTTTTTTTGGTTCAGTGAGATTTTGTAAACATGTGTTGTTGTCAAAAACTGCGAAGGGAAAGAAAAGAAAAAAAAAAAAAAGTTTGACCCCGACGTGATTTGAACACGCAACCTTCTGATCTGGAGTCAGACGCGCTACCGTTGCGCCACGAGGTCTGTACCGATGTGGAACTGAAATTTTTGTCAACTTGACTATGAGAGTGCTTTTAGCGTCATGTATCACTAGCAACCACATAGCAACCAACCCGACATCGAAATAACTTGACCAGCAGGCCTAAACATTGTAACGTTATTGTCACTTGCCTCAGCCAGGTCTAAAGCGTTGACGTATAAAACATGTCAAAACCATCAGATGATGAAACGCCTGCAAAGAGTTACATTGAATTTCGGTAAGTATAGTTAAGTAGCAAGTCACGTTATATGTTGAAATAGCTTTATAACGGACAGTATTTTTACCGTCGCAACTTAAACACACTGTCAGTTCTGTGCAGAGCTGAGGTTGAAAATGCTTTAGTAGTCCTCTTTATAGCCGTTTATTCTGTTTTCTTCCCAGAGTACAGTTAAAAAGGAAAGAGATCCAGGACCTTCTGTGTGAGATGGATCAACTTGAAACAAAGAAGCTCAGAAACGTCAAGTTGGTACGCACATTTCCAGACATTTCTATAGATTTCTATTTTGTTTTCAAAGATATATTTTAGCACAAATCCCCTCATCAGCGACATCTAGCGGTTTAAAAAAACAGTTTGATAAATTCTACGCATAAAGAACAATCTCAACTTGTATGTTTCTCTCCTTCTTTTATGTTTCTCCTCTCTCTCCTTCACCTTCAATAACCCGATGCCACGTGTTGAAATGAACAACGTGGTGATGTCCCCGTTCAGCTGGAGCGGCTGAAGTCGGAGCAGGACAACCAGATGCGGCAGCTGCTGAAGCAGGTCAAAGAGCAGGAGAAGAGACTTGAACAAAAGGAGCTGGCGCACGTGAAACAGCTGGAAGAGGCCAAGGACGCGGCCCTCGCTGCGCAGGCAGAGATGGACGGTAAAATGGGCCTCTCCAGGTCCCCCACCCAGCTAGCATCTAGAACCAAGGTGGCACACGAGGCGACTGAGGCCCATGAACAGGCGATACACTTACAGTACAAACCAAACCCCCTGACCACGCCTTTTAAAAAAAATGCTTTCAGGTTTTCAGAGGCGTGGTCGTAGGACAAACACTAATTATGGGTCTGCTCCTTTTATGTACCAGGGCATGGATAGTAGACTAAACTCATGACGATAACTCATTTAATAACATTTACTATTGCTGGTGCTTTGACACGCATTAATGAAACACCTTCCTTCCTTCCTACCTACCTTCCCCAGTGTGAATGTCGGGGGCCTACGCCTGTGTTTCCCCTGCTCGGGCAGCTCTGTGGAAAGGGTCCATGGTCAATGTGTGTTGTCTTCACTAGTTTAAGTCTACTAACCCGTGCCCTGGTACAACAAGACTAGGTTGAAACCTAGTATGTGGCTGGACCGTATACCAGGCCAATGGTGTAACTCTATCACTCAGCAACTGTGTCACTCACTCAGTCAGTCAGCCGGTCAGTGACAGACTTTCGCGTTTCTAGGGCTGGCCTCGCCTGCTGCGGTCCAGCCAAAAAAGGAGCAGACCCATGATTAGTGTTATGAGCAACACCTATGATTTTGCTATGACGACACCTCTGTCAAGTCACATCAAAACTTCATCAGCAGGTAACTGTAACAGCCAATCGCAGGTGACGCACGCCATAGCATTTGATTAAACCGATCTACGAGTGGTGTTGGTTCTCGGTTCTCTTAACTATTGCTACACTATCACATCCTCAGGTCTGCTCAATACTTCTCTTGTTTTCGAATAACTATCGCACAGCCGTGCAGTGTTTGATGATTCATTATGACTTGTGGTACAGTTGAACAAGGCTCGGGACTGAACTCTCGTTTCTGTGGCTTTTGCCGTGTGGCAGACGCTCAGAGGAAGCTGAGCGATGTGGAGAGGCAGGTTTTGGCGCGGCGGGCCGAGTGCCAGAAGCTGCGGGAGTACCGGGACACGGGCATCCACGAGCACCAGGCCCGGATCACACAGCTGGAGGAGGAGCGGGAGTGCATGCAGCTAGACGCAGAGGCGGCCGCGGGTACTGTGTTATAGCTAGCAGCCCAATGGGCCTCAGTCACCTGACTCACCTACCAAGATGACTCACATGTATGTGCTGCATGTGACAGTATAGTATTGGTATGGTCATATATGGGTGAAAAAAATTGCCCTGTCAGTTAAAGTTTGGTTTATAGAATAAATAGCACCTCAAAATCCTGTCACCACCAGTGTAAATTAGCACAACACAAATACATTGGCATACAAAAATGGCAGATACAAGTCGAATGTAGATTTTTAAAAATAATAATATTATATTATATCATAATATTAATCTTAAACTAGGGTTATACTGTTATTACAGTTATGCTCTGTGTCTAACTTGAGAATGAGAATGAGACAAGGAAACACATTTTTCATTGTCCTGAAAGTGAAGTGAATATCCTGAAAGGGATCCGAGGTGCGCAGTATGTAAGAGCAGGTGTCACGTTACGTACGAGTATTACAGACTGTCTATTCCACAGCTCTCACAGGCTACTGCTGTTGTCTATGCGGCTATGCGTGTGCAATAATGAATGCTGATGTTGTGCAACTGTAGAACACATGAAGAGCCAGCTCGCCCTGACCTTAAGCATGATAGACATGGGGACGGCCCAAGCCATCGAGAAAAACAGACTGGCTCAAGAGGTTAAAGACAAAATATTGCTCTAGCATATCTTTACCTCGATTTTTGGATACGTGTTGGCTTTCATTTGTATTTATTTGAATCTTCAGATGAAAGCTAAAGAACACAACATGGACGAGTCGTACAAAGAGGCACGCAAAGAAAACGAATGGCTCAAAGAAAAGGTCGTTTCTCCTCGAGGAACCAACATTCTCCAAACTCCAAACTCATTCCCGGTAAAGGACTGTAACCACCTGTGTGAACTTTGACCCTAGGTTTGGGCCTACAGGGAAGAAGTGTCGGCCCTGGAGCTGTCCGTGCAGAGTGCGGAGGAGGAGAACGTGGCCCATTGCGATTGGCTGTTTGACCAACGCCTCAAACATCTCAGCATCTCCAGGTGAGTAAGGGGTGGGCGCCAACATGGCTCGGCAGAAACCGAGCATCCGGGTGAGCTGGTAAGATGTCCAAAACGGGAATAACCCGATCCTACATTACCATATTACATTCTACAGCGGTACATTCGACATTCATCATCACCTATGTAACTGTATGCAAACGCAACATACACACCACACATGGTCATATCACAACGACCTTCACAAAACCCAGAGTTGTTCCAATGCCCCCTGAACACTCAAATTCACTCTCTGTTCCGTTCCCACGGACAGATCCTATAACAACGTTCATGTTATCGTCCTATTCCTATGACCTCCCTGTTCGTTATGTT
>OMNR01002530.1:6407-19138 GCA_900303205.1 Mora moro
CCTTGGGGGCCGGCTTGGCAGCCTCCACCTTGGGGGCCGGCTTGGCAGCCTCCACCTTGGGCGCCGGCTTGGCAGCCTCCACCTTGGGCGCCGGCTTGGCAGCCTCCACCTTGGGCGCCGGCTTGGCAGCCTCTACCTTAGGCGCCGGCTTGGCAGCCGCTACCTTGGGTGCCTCCACCTTGGCAGCCTCTACCTTGGGTGCCTCCACCTTGGGCACCGGCTTGGCAGCCTCTACCTTGGGCGCCGGCTTGACAGCCTCTACCTTGGGGGGCGCCAGCTTGACAGCCTCTACCTTGGGGGGCGCCGGCTTGACTGCCTCTACCTTGGGAGCCGGCTTGACTGCCTCTACCTTGGGAGCCGGCTTGACTGCCTCTACCTTGGGTGCCGGCTTGGCTGCCTCTACCTTGGGTGCCGGCTTGGCAGCCTCTACCTTGGGCGCTGGCTTGACTGCCTCTACCTTGGGCGCCGGCTTGGCAGCCTCCACCTTGGGCGCCGGCTTGGCAGCCTCCACCTTGGGCGCAGGCTTGACTGCCTCCACCTTGGGCGCTGGCTTGACTGCCTCCACCTTGGGCGCCGGCTTGGCAGCCTCCACCTTGGGCGCCGGCTTGGCAGCCTCCACCTTGGGTGTAGGTGAAGCTTGTTTTGCAGCCTTTCCACTGGATTTAGCTGTGGATGGTTTGTCACTGGTGGCTGGCTTTACAGCTTCCACAGGGGCAGGTTTAGCTTCCACCTGAGCAGGCTTGGCAACTGGGGGCACAAAAACTGGCATACTGACTGGCTTCTCTGGTGGGATGAGGGGTGGGAGATCATCATCTGCAACTGCAGTAACAGAGGCTGCTTTTGGTAAGGGTTTTTTATTTTCAACTACTGCTTTGGGGGGGCTGGAAGCAAGAGCATCTGAAAATGAAACCGGGGCTGAAGCAGCAGGCTTTGAGGTCACTTTGAAGGCAGCAGGGGCGGAAGATGGCTTGGTGGGGATTGGTGAGGCTGTTTGAGGGTGAGCAGGAGTAGGTTTAGCCTTCACTACAATTGGGTCTGGCTTAGGGTCCACTGGCTTCATCTCAGCAGGAGGTGCCTTAGATTCTACAGGTGTAGGGGCTGAAGGAGACCCAAATGCTTCCCCTTTTTTAGGTTTTCCTTGTTTACCAGCCTTTACAACCTTTGGGGTTGTAGAGGAATCACCAGGAGAAGAGGCTAGAGGAGACACTACAGGGGAGCGTGGGGTTGAGGTAGGAGTACTCTTAGGGGAGGTAGGAGATGCTGAACAGCCAGACATTGAGGATCTTTTTCTTCTGCCAGGGACAGCCTTTGGGGCAGAGGCACTTGACCCACTCTTGGCATCTTTGCCTTTGGCCTTAGCAGGGCCAGCAGCAGCCATGGGTTTCTGGGTGGCAGCTTGGGCAGGAGGTGTGGCTAAATAAAACAAATTTATTTTTAATAAGTGATTCGGATTTTCAGTGCCGTCATGCGGGTTAAATTATCAAAGGGCAAGGCATATTCCTTTCAAAAGGTTAGGGGAAAACTGTCAAAATGCACACCCCGTTCACACACACTTCTCCATTACACTCTGCAATTTGAAAATGCACCAAGCCGAAAGATGTGTACACTTTAATGATGGCACTGCATAGCAAACTACAGGACATGGCCAACTTGCAGGCAATCGGATTGCTCCTAAAACGGATTTGAGTGAACGATACCAGTTTTACATGAGCAAGTACTGTCCTTTTTTTTTGTTTTACTCTGAAGAGGATTTACTTGAGGGAAGCTCGAAAAAGGAAAAGAAAAAGTATTTTTGGAATGACATGGCTTTATTCAAGTTATTTCATTATATTAGGTAGACTGGCCTGCTTCAATTTAGTTTTCACCAAGAGGCTTTCATCTACGACCAACCTTTTACAACCCCATTTCATCTCAAACCCAAAATTTTAACCCAAACATATTTTTGTTTCCAGAATATTTGCATGGTAACAATATTAAGGGGTGTGGGTAAGAGTGTGATACATGTTAACCCACCTGACAGTTGTCGGGTGGAATGGGATGCGCCTGCATTATTAGACTGCTTCGACTGGATGCCCTTATTGTCGACTGCAGCAGGTTCTCTCTCAACAGGATTCTCATTTTTAGTGACCAGATCTACATTCTTATAACCAGACACTATTCCGGGGTCCTGTGTAGCAGTTCTCCGGCTGTCATCCACACATTCATCTGTAGATTCTGGAGCAACACTTGCCTTCTCAACTTCCCCGTCTACAACTGGGTCTACAACTAGGTCTTTAGAAGGCGTCAGTTTAGGTTCAACTGGAACCACGTCTGCTGCCAACTTCACTTCAGCGACAATTTCATCAGTAAACTCTCGAGCTCGACTCTCAGTTTTATCAGCTACAGCTGTCTCCTGACTGTCAACTACTTTTTCTTCAACAAGGGTTTCTCCTGAATCTTCAACTGGGGCGACAGGTTCTTTAGTCGGTGGCAGTTCAGCAGCAGTCACTGAAGGGTTGGCAGGAGTATCTTGCTGTAAAACTGGTGCTTCCTCAACAGCAGACTCGACAACCTGATCTTTGGCCACTTGGACTGCAGCAGCACCATTAACTTGATCAGAGGCCTCAGACGCCATCGCTTTCGGAACAATAGAAGCTTCTAAAGGCACAGAGGTTTCCAGCTGGGGGGCCTCGTTTCCTACAGGTACAGCCTTCTCAGGGAGAGCAGAGGAATTCAACTCCACTGCCGCTGATATAGAGGAGGGAGGAACAGGAGGAGTGCCCAGGACAGGGCAGTCACAGAAGTAGTGTGAGGAGCCATTTTGCTTGCATTTTAACATTATATGTTCATATACAAACATATTGGGATTGTGCTCAACTCAAAATCGTGGACGTGAGGATGCTTAAGAATGCATAACCACCAATTTCTCACCGTGTATAAAAAGTGGGGGTGTAGACTCAAAGTGTGGTCCCAAAACCCATGCAGTGTACAAATGAAGTGGATTGTGGCCCTGTTTTCAAGGAGTTTCAACAACACACGTAGTTAAACTAATCAAAAAGAAAAAAAAAATCCCATAGAAACGTCACAACATTGACATCCATTGAAAAAGGCAATGTATTGAATTAAGAGTATGATATATTTATTGCAATGTCAATTTTGTTTTAAGGAAAATGGATAATTTGAAAATAGATTTTAAGGCAACCAACACAGATTGAGATTTAATGTGAATGTTGGAAATATATGTTTGTGACATGTGCTCCAACACAATTCATAATTCCTGCCAGTACCAGCAAAATTACTCCCACCCAGAATTAAATGTCCTTCATAGACTGGACATGGGGCAACCTCCAAATTCCAGTCAGTGCCTCAGTTGCTGCCTCATTACTTTTTTTTTATACTGAAAGCTGTGTTGGCAAGTTCTGATAAAAGACTTAATCTCAGAGGGATTAATAGTGTTACAATTACAATAACAAAATGCTCACAACAATGTAGGCCTACAACAATAAAATACAAACCGTGCAATATTAGTGCATATTTTCTGTGCTCAAGGAAATCCAAAACTTCCATGCATTGTGGCAAACCTAGCTGTCAGTACAAATCCCCACACATCACCAAGTGTGTAAACAAAAAACGGGATCCTGGATTACTCTTATGAGAAGCTGAGAGGTGTTCATGATTTCCTAGTGACATTTAGTTAACACGGGTATTTTTTAAGTACAAAATAAACACCCAACAACTTCTCACCCTGCCTAATCGATCTAATTGTAGAATGGGCTAGTCCAGCCCTGAGGTGGTCTTTGAGTTAATAATATCCTAACAGATGATGGTAGAAAGAATGTCAGTGAGAGGTCTGGTGACATTCTACGGACTAATCACCTGTTATACCAGCTCAACGTCTGCTTGACCAAGTCACTTCAATCATTACACCGTTGGATGTGAAAATGATTTGGCCAAATGTAGAGACAGGGGCCACACGTAACCACAGAGTACCAGGATCCCAGTGACAACAGTGTCGTAAACGTAGCGTGCGTGGTATATCAGGTTTATACGAACCAGTCTCAACTTGAGGCTGCTGCATCTCCTGCTCGGTGACCGGGACCGTTTCTGTAGCTTCGCCTGGCATGGTTGCTGATAAGGGAAAAGACAATCGTGCCAGACATTGAAATACACACGACTTTGTCACTCGCTTTGACATAGAACACAAACACAGTACGCTACATAGGTTAAGTTGTTCGGCGTAAACGGTCGGACGGGCCGACAAATGAAGTTTGTACGTGCCCATGCTTCGGCGTGCTCTCGCCGTCCCCGCAGGAGAGGTTAACTACCAGAGGCGAGATTAGCTGCCGTCGCGACGCTCCCTTCTCTTCCGATTTAGTAGAGATAAGATGAGGCAAAACGCAATGCTACATACACACAACTTCAACACACCACCCGTCGTGTGTGAAACTGACGCAGTGGTCAGGTTTCACGCTTGTCAGAAATGCAGCTCCACGGCCGGGGAACTCAAGTCATGTTCCCCCATTTTGGGCCAGTGGTCAGCGGTACAACAACCCTATTGGACCACGGGTGGCTTGGAGAAACAAAAATAACTACGCGGGAAGGCAGTCTTTATTTATTTGAGACGTGTTACGAACGTTTTGAATACAAAAACATGCGCTAAACAACAAGATTGTGTTAGATTGTTCTGAGAGACACTTACCGACTCAGGATGCTATATCCAAGATGGCTGAGAAAGAAATTTTGACCCCTCGCTCGACGTAATATCCGGTTTAGCACAGTTCAATCTCTTCCGGGTGATAATCGTGTGCGAAAAGTACTGCATTGGGTGTTGTTAATGTATTTGTAGTTTCTTCCAGAGGTATTTTCTTTCGGTCGGTATGGTAGAGATGGACTAGTTCTACTATGTACCCGGTACCCTGCTAGGGTGTTAATGCCCTGGCTTGTAATGTGACTTGTTTTAATTATTTATTAAAACTAACTGAAAGTGAATGAGTCCACTGGCATAGTGAATCCAACTAATACTAATGATATGGACATTAGAAAAATGTTTCAATAAAGTTGTTTGATAACTATAATACAAATACACGTGATCTTCACTAAATTACATCCAACACTACATCAAAACAGGCCTCCAGGTTCTTTTCCCAGAATGTATTTATCATGCACCAGACGTTTCCACTAAATGTATTGTGAATGAATTGGGACATTAACATGGTTGGAGGATACTAGGTAGAATTGTTGCGACCTGCTTGTCCAATATTACAGTATGTATGCTAAAGAACCGTTTAAACTAGATGTTTCACAAACAGGCTGCTTTTCCCCCCAAAGGTATTTACACACTAGCATGTGTGTACTTCATAGCTGAGATCTTGTTAATAAAATGAAAAATAAACATTGCCTCATCATAAGACAAGGGAAACAGTAAAGGCAACGACAATGCTAACGTAAAAATAGATTTGACGCAGGACTGACGGTCATCAAGTGTAGTAAATTGCATAGACAAAACTAACAGCAAGAATAGTGCCCACTGGTGACAGTGTAGAACACCATACAGCGTTGAAAGTCAGGAGCAGTCATAGACTGATAGTTCTCAGCCTAGAAAAGCAAAGCTATTCCTCAAGATGATATCAGGTCAATTTATGAACACAATCCCACTCCTTCATCTTGAGCAGTTAAAAACAGAGTGCATTTTGCTACCGTCACGTATTGTTGCCTGTGTTTTATTTCAGTTAACTGTTACAGTTGAACACTAATTACAAAATGTTACTTTTACAATGCTGGGAAAAGGGACTGTACAATCATCCTAGAGAGAACACAATAGCACAATACACATACAGGAGGTGTATTAAACAGTTATGTGGTTGAACAAAGTAACAAAAAGTTATAACAAATTTGAACCATAAAACAAGATGCATGGAATTGTATTGTAGTTGCGTATGGGTGAGGGTCAATCAGAAGTCTTTTTGAAGATCTGCAGAATAAAAAAACAATGTGAAAAACAAAACATTTGCCATCATGCAAAATGACTCTCCCAGCACGTGCAGACCCCACCCTGGTCTTCAGCTCACCACTCTTCTTCAGTAGTTCTCCTTTGAGGGACTGTGCCACTCCGTCCAGGAACTGATCCAAAATTTTCACATACTTTGCCAGGCTTGTCCGTTTGTAATCTGTTACAAAAATATTCAGTGACAATAACAAATGATCAATAGGCATGTTCGTGATTATAAAAAAACAAAACATGGAAGACGTTGTATTGTACCTCTAATCCTTCGTCTCTCTGCTGCATCCATATCACCGTCCTTCTCCTTGCTGTCCACCTGCTCCTCCTCCTCACCCACCCTGGGTCGATCCAGCTCCTCGCAAATAAGACTAGTGTGACGTTTAAAAATAAAGAGATGGTATAAATAGATCAGCTTTCACCAATGTCAGAAATACATTTAAGGAATGAATCTGTGTGTTGGTGAGTTAAGAGTTAAAAAAAAAATAATAATAATGAAGATGCAAGACTGCAACGATTAGTGGATCCACAGAAAATGTATAACATTTAATTTTGGTATTCAATTAATTATTTAAGAAATGTATTTATTTAATTAAAGTACAAATACCATTTGTACTTTACAAACATTTGCTGCTTAATGCGTCACATTTTTGGTTCATGCATCATTATAAAATGAATAGGCTGTTTGTCAGATGAAGCGAACAAATGTAAGACTTCACATCACTTCGGATGATTTATCGGAAAAAAAATATCGTTACTTGAAGCCCTAAATTGTAAGTTTTGTCCGTCATTAACTATAATGACGGAGTTGGGGTAAGATTTAGCATCTGCGCTGAGCTGCAGGCCTTTTTCACACTATATCCCTAATGCGGATAGATAGAGATAAGGTTGAAAAGTGGCAAAGTTATCCTTCAAGTGTCTTTTATAGCATATAGTCGGTAGATAGTTGATACCAATACATACGCCCACTCGTCACCAAGAACAGTGGACAGCATGATGAAGAATGCCTACCTGATCGTGGGCACATCAAACGGATCAAACTTCTCCAACTGTTTAAGGTCGATGGGAACCGAGATGCGCCCTAGTCACAGTAGAGAAAACACACGTTCATGAATGTCACACCGACCTCGGTGTGCAAGGCTTTCTTGCGTCTAGTCACCCCAGAACATCTTTCCTCACCCGTTTTGGGATGAACACTGAAGGGGCTCTTCAACAAATGATTAACGCCTTTGCTGACGTTCACGTCAAGCCGTGGGTAGCAGTACTGCAGCATGATCTCCTTCTCAAAGTGCTGGCCCTTCTTGGCAGTGCTCTGTGAAAGCAACACCGGCGTATTATACCGACACTCGGGGGGGGGCAAAATGCCCAGAGACCCCGTTCATTTCTGACACCCCGCTGACACCGTTTGTGTACAGTGTGACCGTCTATATGTGTTGATGTGATCCTGATCACTGACCTGTTTGTTTATGGCATGGGCCGCCAGCCGGCCCCAGCGCTTCTCCGGGTTCTTCTCAGACTCGAAGAATGCGTGTAAATCTTTTCTAACATGTGAGCGCTGAGTTAAGGAAAGGTTTGGTGGGATTCTGATGCTTCAAAAGCACTTTACTGCTATATGTGCACACAAAAATAAGATGATGAGTGTTCAGTCAACTCTACAGCATCACCACCCAAAATAAAGCTAAAATCTAATCTTTGAATCAACAATTTAAAAAAACTCCTGATTTTATGCAATATTTCACAATAAGAGGTCCCTCCTTTCTGTTCCATTAAAAAGGATATCTTCAGGGACCAGGGCCAGTACTTTGTCAATAGATTCCTTGTGTCCCAAGACCTCCTGGTCCTGTAGTGCATACTGTGGGAAGTAGCGCTCTACCACTGCCAGAGACTCTCTGATGGAAATGACAGCGAAAATATGACAAAGAGAAAATAATAAAAATAATAAAATAAAATATCACAATACATACAAATATTACATACACATCAAAACATCTGCTAAAAATAATCAATTTTAAGGAATCTAGTGAAGGTGCATTACATTGAAATAAATGGTAATTACAGGCTTTAACATTGTAATGCAGATTGTTCCTACAAATGTGTGGACAAGGCCTGGTGGCAGAGAAGGGTTTGCCTTACCGGATGAAGGGGTGAATTGGGTCTGACAGGACTACTTTCCGCACTGTTTCGTCCCCTCCCTGCATAGAAGAGACAAATGTCCCCAATGACCAATACATGGCAAACAGACACAGTGGTTTAAATAAAGGGAAAGAATTTGGGATTGCTCAAGAGCAAAAGGTTGTTAAAGGGTCTTGGTACCTTCACCAGGCTGAGGTACTCAGCCACAGCAGAGCGGCCTGCTACAGACAACTTCCTGGCTGCCTCGTCACACACCCAGCAATGCACACCTCTCCTTCCAGAGTACACCCACAGAAGGTGCCGGAAGCCAAAGTCCTCTAAAAAGGTTAATTTGAAGAGAAACACAAATGTCGCATCTGGTCCAGTACTTGCAAAGACATTTTTAATAAAATGAATCGATCAAGCTGCTTTACAAACTCACCCCGAAGAGCTCGGTCCAGGATACGGATGGCAATTGTCATCAGGGTCCAGCACTTGGGACAAATGTCAGCCGCACTAAAATCACAACGTTGTCATTGTGCTTAGTTGAACTTCAATTGACTACATATTCAAAGTCCCACTAGGCTATTGTGCAAAGGTCCTGCTTTTGTTTTGAACCAAATCAGCTAAACTAACCAAATCTATGTTTCCGGTTGCACAATCGGTTAGATTGCTAGATTTCTCGGAACTGCTTGTTAGATGCACTGGTGTGCATCAACGTTCACGTTTAGATACAGACTAGTGCTTCACATCAGTTGTCCATGCAGAACAATTTACCTGCAGCAACTCCTGACGTCATCATAGTCAGTCATATCAATATCAAACACCAGCTCCTTCTCCTGAGCCTGGAAGGTTCCAGACTTCACGGTGTTGTGTTGATTGGGCTGCGGGTAAGAAAGTAAACAAAACAAAGCACGCAGTGAATGACGGAAATAAGCAAGCTAACCCAAGGACAGGTACACTGTGGTTCAGGGACATCTGCTCCCAATGAGTAAGAATCATACCCTGTGACTGTATACTGCGCCGATGTCAATCTTGTATGGGTTCATCTTCTGCATCTCTTTTTCCAGGTCATTCTGCGTACTGAAGGACTGGTAGCGAACGTAGATGTCATCTTTCAACGTGAACGAGAACTCTCGATGCTGAAAGTAGTTCTTATGAACTAAAATATACAATGACTGGATTAGGTACAGACAGAGAAGTGGAGAGAGAGAGAGCGAGAGAGCGAGAGAGCGAGAGAGCGAGAGAGACACACACACACACGTGCTTATTGACCAGGCTACAACACACTCACCTCCACCACACTTCAGAGTGGTGCTTATTGACCAGGCTACAACACACTCACCTCCACCATACTTCAGAGTGGTGCTTATTGACCAGGCTACAACACACTCACCTTCACCATACTTCAGAGTGGTGCTTATTGACCAGGCTACAACACACTCACCTCCACCATAGTTGAGCCAACGATAATACTGAGAGAACGGGAACAGTCGTCGGTAGTAGAGTGGCAACAAATCCGGTAAAGAGGCCGGGTCATAGTCTGCCGAAGTCATTTCAAGATGAATAGTTCTGGTAATCCACCGAAGCGTGCGGCAATGTCAGATATCAACAAGACGATCGGCACAATTTGACAGGTAAGCGAGTTCGGAGAACGCGCGCGAAAGTCTCAAAGCGCCAGTCTGACGTTATGACGTACTTCCGGGACATACTATTTTAGCATGGTTTTGGCAGATCCCACTTATTTCATTAATTTCGTTTTTTAAATTAATTTAGTCTTGACTTAATCTATAAAACTGCAGTAATTAGTAGGATATTTTAAATATGTATACAGTTTTTAAATCTTACATTGATTTTCTCTTTCTTACAGGCTTGCATTGCTACACTCATAGCGACCATACACGGTGATACAGTGACCTCTATTGTCGAAACTAATATAATGTATTGTTTCATCTACTTGATGCCCGTCTCCAGGCCTACCCTGTGAGACGAGATGAGATGAGATGTAACTTTGAATTGTGGAGACTGTTGTGTGCCACGTTGAGGATCTCTGTTCAGTTGCCCGTTGATATTTCCACTGTAAGTTAGTCCACTGTTAGACCTACTGATATCGAGGAGGCAGCCTAGTCTTTGAATTTAGGCTTTGGAAATATATTAACTATATACAAAATAAGTTCAGTAACATACATGTAAAACATTTCTATTAGGGATGTATCAGATTCTATCTGTTGTCTAAGAAATGTATTCAGCAAAAACATGTATACATGTAATCCATCCATGGTAATGTATGCATGGTACCAGGTAACCCTATAGTGTTATCTTACTTAGGTGTCTTTTATTTTCCATTCATAGTTGGACTGTCAACAGGTGGAGTCAGACCCCCTCATGGTGTTGGTCAGCTATGAACAGTTAGAAGCTTCAGCATAGATGCTCTCTTTTAATTTCTTCACCACTGAAGGTCAGTGGTGAAGACCATTTTTCGTAATAAAAAAAAAAAAAAAATGATATAGCTGAATCAACCAAAGGGTAAATACATTTTTGTTACAAATACCATAGTATATAGGCCTATAGGCCTATGATGTTTGTAACAAAATTGTGTTTTATTGAAAAACAAAAGCCACGCCTCCCATGAAGTGCTCGCATTGAGTGGCCCATCCGCGTTGAGTGACACTGGCCCATCCATCTCTGCAAGCCTACTGAATTGTTTCCAAGACCCAGTGTTTAAGGAGTGTTCAGTTTGGACCCAAAAGCAGAGACACAGAATGCTGAGCAGCGGTGGTCATGACAGGGCCCGCATCCTAGGTGCAGCTCCAGAGGTGCAAGAAGACTGGGACTGCTTGAACACTTTGATGAGGTTATTCCAGCTTTCAGCCTTCAGAGGAAGAAACTAAGCTGCCAGCCAGGCCATGTCTCCGGGCTTGGATGATCAGCCTAGCGGGCATACTGTAAGCTTGCTTTCAGCATTAGCCAACAAACGCCTCCGCTGTACTCCCACGTCGACCTCCTGGCTGGGGAAGAGCGGCGGTCGATACCCCATTTGACACTCAAAGAGTGATAAGCCAGTTGAGGAGGACTTGAGGCTGTTGTGCACATATTTGGCCCATGGTAACTGAGGATTCCAGCTGGTGGGGTTGGAAGTGACTAGACGACGGAGGGTAGTCTCCAGATCCTGGACAGATGCCCCCAGGAACAACAGGAATGCTTTCCAGAAGCGAGAAGTAAATGAGGACCCCGATCGGACACCTCTTGTGGTAACCCATGGAGACGGAACATGTGTTGGACCATAAAAGAGGCCTTCTCCTGAGCAGAGGGGAGTTTGGGGTGTCTTTGAGTTCCTGGACCACAACATGATGACGAACTAGGATGTTTTCAATGTTTACTTATTACAATAAAAACTCATGACATGCTTTTCTTTGCACTTGAAGGCACTCCTCTCTATAAGAGGTTTCTGACACAAGGTTGCCGAGACAGGCAGCAGCATAAATGAAAAGAAACAGACACAAAACACAAATGAAACAAAATTAAAAAGAACCAAAGAACAATCATAAGGAACTCATATTTCAAAAGAGAAATTTCCAGGAGTCAGTTTTGCAAAAAAAAAACCTCATCATATAAATGCCAGACTGTTTTAGTTGTAATCTAGTTGTTTGGTTTCGCTAATAATATTTGCCAAACGTCCATGCTGCATGTACATCTGTCTGTATGAATATACAGTATTCTTTAAATGCGAAAGCGAAAAGATTTAGCAGTATCTGATTGGTTGGTTCATCGTTCATTCATCTATGAACCGATTGGTTCGAGAGTTTGCTGCCACAACTGACCAGTGAATCATCATACTACGATCCTGCAATAACAGACTATCCCCACGTGGTGGCGCTAGAAGCCCGAGACTGAAGACCACAACGAAATGTGGGTCACCTGAAGAAAACACATTCAAATCGGAAAAAAGTAGGCTATTATGATAGGGATAAAGACAATTAGGCAGAAAACACTTTTAAGAGCGAGGCGCGTCAAGGCCATTATCTATTTGACATTATTTATCTCTAGATAACGAATGCTTTCAGCCTGATGTCGAATAATAGCGACTTTTAACGTGTGTGCTGTTTGTGTACTACCGCCAGGGGGCAGTGTTGGGCTTTCGTAGGTTCGCACCTTTGTGAGTGGATCGTTTTATTTTTGTTAAATCGTGTCAGAATTAAGGGAAAACGAAAGCTAAAGGCACTGGGCAGATGCTGAACACCAATTCGATCATATCTACTAACATCTAGTGTATAAGTGTGTATTAGCCAATATACACCAATAGTGTATTAACTGTTTACAATTTAGCATCGCTGAATGGTGTATTACCAGATATATACTATTACAAATATATTAACCTACATATGCCTACGTGTTACATACGTTAATTAATTAGCACTTGTGTTTTTCCTTTTTAAGATTTTTTAAAAATAATATATATATTTTTTTTTTCCTTCATATTAAGTGACTGACCACTGCTGACACTGGTCATCAATAAATGAAAGTTGCTTTGTAGAATGGAACCCTATTTGCATTGAGACGGCATATAGATCAAATCAAATTTGATCTATATAAAAAACAATATAAAACAATCCCTATTACTGTCCATAATAACATCTATGTG
>OMNR01002583.1:7680-18019 GCA_900303205.1 Mora moro
GAGAGAGAGAGAGAGAGAGAGACAGAGACAGAGACAGAGACAGAGACAGAGACAGAGAGAGAGAGAGAGAGAGAGAGAGAGAGAGAGAGAGAGAGAGAGAGAGACACACACACACACACACACACACACACACACACACAAAGAGACAGAGACAGAGACAGAGACAGAGACAGAGACAGAGACAGAGACAGAGACAGCGAGCGAGGGAGAGGGGGGGAGAGAGAGAGAGACCTTCAGAGGTTATGGAAGACATGTTCATGGCCTCAATAAGCCCACAGGTTCTTGTTGTCACTTTCTCCTCGACAGCAGAACATCAAAAAAGTCACAATCTGGTGCAGCAAGTGATTATAGGATATATATATATAATATTATATATATATAAAATAGGCATATACAGTATATATACACTAAATATTAAACAAAATATAAATATAATACTTTTTTTAATATACACATACATACATACATACAGACATACATACATACACATACATACATATATATATATATATATATATCTATATATCAATTTTCCATTTTTCTTATAACATCTTAACGTAGTTCAGTTTTAGGTTACGCTTAGAGTCAGTAAATATTTGCAAATTTCAGTGCCGGGTAATTATATTCAACTTAAAATAACATAAAAACAACATAAAAATAAATAAATAAAATATATAAACTGAAATAAATAAATAAATTAACATATATATATATTTCTGAAATCAGAAAATAGACGTGAAGACCTGTCAGTTATAATTAATCCATTATGTAGAAGCTGTATTATGTATAGTTGTATTATATGTATTTTATTTAAAAAAAAAAATATTACAATTTCAATCACTGGGGAATCAACCCGTCTTCAATGAAGGGAACATGTCAAGGAACCGAGCAGGAGAGGTAGAACGGGAAAGATGGTGGTGGTTATTTTCAAGCTGTTGCTATTTATCCTGGTGGTTCTCCCTTTGAGTACCTGCCCGATCTCAACCCGGCACACGCCGAGAGTCAATAGAAGTTAACAAGTCCACTAAACATTCCTGCTCCTTTTGTCCAAGTAATGGCACAAAGAGGAGAATAAAGTGCTTTGAAGTATATAAAAAAAACCAAAGAAGGCCAGCCAAGTAGATTTAAAGTAGGCAGTGATTTCCAAAAACTGGTTTGAAAGGGAAGAATGAAAAGAGTAAGAATTTATGGATAAATTATACAGTGGATTTGTCAGTTAAAATATCGGAACTGTCTGGCAGACAAAGCCACATGCTGAGGATTAATGATAGCTCCAGACCTTTGATTCTGAACCCTCTTTTCTCTGCCCTTGACAAATTGGATTTTGGGGATGGGAAGGTCGCTTGGTCTATTGTCTCTGCGCCGTTTAGGAGCAATTCATTATGTTCTATGGTGAGGGAAAGTCTCCATGTGACCACCTCGGCCCGTTTTCACTCCCCACAGCTGTTGAAAGAGGCAAACTCTCTCACACGCTGCGCGCACTCCCGACTAGTCCCCCCGTTTGCGCGTCAACGCGCCGAGAGGGGATACCTTGCTGCTCCATTAGAAAAAGCCGGGTCGCATACGCCACCGCGTCACTTTGCGGCCGGAGATTGGCCTGTGCTCATCTCTCTGAATCTCTGACTCCCACTTGTCTCGATCAGTCGCCGCTTGGTCTTCATGGTCTTGATCTCGGCGCACGCACAGCCAGCCATGCAAGCCACACGAGCCTCTCCGATCAGTGTGTTTGCGGACTGCTGCATCCCGGCTGGACTCCGCATTGGACCGGTGCCGGGCATGTTCAAACTCGGAAAGTACTTGTCGGACCGTAAAGAAGTTGGACCCAAGAAAAAGGTAGGCTACAACGCAACTTTCTGACCGCCCCATTCAATCAATTATTGACTTATTCATTGCTTCGTTGCTTTAATATATTATGAATCATTTATGTGACCGACTGTGGAGCAGGCTGGTTAACATAGGCAATTACACATTACAAAGTATTTCTCATTTATATAGGCCCTATTATATTACTTTAGCATTTTTTCTTTATTTTCGTAATTTATTGACAGTTGTATATCCAATAGGCCTAAATAGTTATGCTAAATAATATTAGTCTATATAAATGCTATTATGTGTTCAACGAATATTTACCGATTTAATAATAAACTACAACCACTGCATGTATTACAGTAGGCTGTAGGCCTATATAATTACACCAATGAATGCAATTTATATTCTTTAATATGTCTGACAACGTCCAATGGGCCTTCTCTTATTAATTGGTTTATGCTGTCAAAAAAATGAAAATAATTGCGTTTTATCAGTAGTCTGGCGAGCCGACTTGTCAGTTTGTCTGCTTGTAGTGAACCGCCTTAATGGGATCAGCCCTCACGTGCTGCAGACAGACACGCAGTAGTTGTTTTAATAACGTACGCCTATTTCATCAAATGAAGGCCTACTCCAGCCACCGACACATTTGACCGAATTAGGCTACCGTGCCTACATTCCAGCTAAAACAATAGGGGCCTACTAACAGTTACATTGGATAAATAAACAAACATGTTGACGGGTGGAATCATTCGGCTATAAACAATTATTGCACAAATAAAACAAAACGGAATAAAAAAATAAAAAAAGATCCGTAGGCCTATAGAATAAATAATAACATAAATAAAGTGCATCGAATAAAAAGATAATTTGCAGGCATAACTGCTGTGTAAATGCAGCGTGTTATTGTGCGAGCTGTCAGCGCTGGTGATGGATGCGTCTAAATGCAAGGCCCCGCGGGCTGCGCGCGATCATCAGGTGCAATCTCTGTGTCAAATGTCACGCTTCCATCTCCCGTCCTGTGAACAGTTTAGAGGCGCCCTGACACTCCTCAAATCCCTTTCCCATATCAACTCAATTAGACCTGCGTTATTCGCGTTAATAAATGATCCGTGTTTCCTAACGTCGTTGGGATGAAGACCCAGTACATGTGTAGACCGTTTCAACACGGATGTAAATTCGTTCAATGAAAAAAAATCGAAATATTGTAAAATAATTACAAGAAAATAATGAAGAAAAAACACAGCCTTCCTTTTATGATTGTAAAATGTCACTTTTCCGTATTTGTTTATTATTATGAATATTATTATGATGATGATTATTGTTATTATTATTATGTTTTAGTTATTGGTATGCTTTTCCTATATTCTAACGACGTCTTCGTGGTTGTGTGCCTTAGATTCGCATGATACGGGGAGAATTCGCGGACGAATCAGGCTGCACTCCTCCAGAGTGGATTGGGTTCATACGCGCCGCAAGGAACAGTCAAGAGCAAAACTTGGAAGCTGTCTCGGATTTACCTGGCGGACAGGTGAGCGGCTTTACATCACGCACTGTGCTGCATTCACTCTGCATTAAGCTTTTGAGACAATATAGTGTGACCTAATGTATTTTTTTCTCGACAGACTTTCTACCGTGTGCTGAGAGAGATACCTGCCGGCGAAGAGCTCAGTGTGTGGTACTCCACCCCCCTGGCGCAGTGGTACGACATCCCGACGACAGCCACTCCGACTCACGACGAAAAAGGTACACCAACAATGGATGCTTGGAGAATGTATATAGACCGTGTTTAGCAGATTTCTGGCTGAACGAACCACAACAAAAAAGCATTTTTCTTAAATGGTGTAGTTTTGTGAAGGCCTTAAAGGATGCCTGAAACTACAATCGACATTTCGAGAGGTCCATCATTTCACGGTTAAGGGACTGTCAATAGTGTGATGTTCGATCAATTGCAGTTTAGTTTATCGGGCTCAAGTTTTGTTTTTTTTTCTAAATGTTTTTCTTTTTTTTAATGCAAATCAAAGCTTTTCGAACAAGCGACATCATCCGGCAGGCCTACATTCGATAAATAAAACGGTGTCAACTTTAACCTTGAAAGTTTGTAGTAGTGTTTCGGAATATAATGCTAATAATAATAATAATAATAATAATAATAATAATAATAATAATAATAATAATAATATAAATACTACTACTACTACTAATAATAATAATAATAACTATCTAATTAGTTTAGTCGACACATAAAATACAATACAATACAATACAATATATTACATATTATATGATATTATGCATTAACCAAATTCGTTTTTTAATAAGGCATAAGGAAATAAGGCGTATGGCATTTCAACACATCTTGTTTACGTGAAAGTTAATATATTTCGTTTGTGCTTGGGGATTAACGTCTTTAATCATGATAATCTTACATGGATACCAGCTCAAAGCCGCTTTAAAAAATATTAATTACCAACGAATGCATGTATGAGAAGCCAACTATCGACCATATTTTGAATATTGTTTTACCTTGTAGAACGTAATTAAAAGTAATTTAATTCGTTAATCTAATTTACACCAAAAATAATAACGGCATTGAAGCAAACACATATAAAGCATATATTACCCCAGAAATGAATAGCAGTTGAACAGCAGACGAAGAAGAGGGTTAACAACTGTCCCTCGCGTCATTAATATTGATGTATTCAAAAGCAAATAAATCCCCTAAAAAACAAGTGCTTCACGCTAAATTAGCTGGGTGCGTCAGGTATTGTTGCCTAATGAATACCAACTTTTATGTGGGATGTATATTGCCCTCGTGATTTGCGACCGAGCACTGCTGTGCGCACTGCCTTCCCGGTGAGCCGCGCCGTGCGCTCCTTGACATACGCGTTACTATTATCTGGCGTCAACAGATGGGACCAACGCCATTGTTTTTGGCGACTTGCGATTTCAAGCAACAGCTGCTGTCACTTCCACGGGAATAAGCGTAGCGCATAGGCGGACGGAGAAGGTCGTCCGTATTCAATGCGTCGTTGGTTGGGAAAGGGCGTTTGCTCTTTTGATGGCAAAAAAGAAAACAAACAATGGCGTCTATGAGGATTACAAAATCATTACATGTAGGCCTATATTAACCACTCATTACTCCACGGGGGGCATGGTGTAAACGCACATCCTAATTCTAATGATTTATTTTTCCAGTATGAACACTGTATCCCATAGGCTATCAATCAAACAGCTAATTCACTTTCCCTTCATGTTCTTAATTCCTTACTTAATAGAAAAACGCTAACGGCTTAAGTTATATTCCGTGTGTGTTCTGTTATGGGATTTTTGGTTTGTTCATATTATTAAGACTTCTTCTCTCTCGTCAGGCGAGGAGCGGTACATCTGCTGGTACTGTTGGAGAATATTCAAATACCCGAACACACTCAAGGCACACGTGCACTTCCACTGTGCTCTGAGCAACGGGCGGGGGTTCGTCAGCAACGAGCAGGCCAGGGGCAGGTCACCCAAGTCCGGAGACATACCCAACACCTCAACCTCCCCGAGGATCGGCCACAACACGTCCATCTCAGAGTCGGGCAGAAGAGTCGTGTCTTCCTCGCTGTTTCCCAACAAAGTTGGCCTGTCAAAGAAAAGCCCCGAGGAGCAGGACAGGGCGCTCGACATGAGCGTCACGTCGGCTAGAAACCACGGGCACTTCCTCGGCATTGGCGCCACGACGTCGGTGCTGAGCAACATGGGCTTTCATCCAGGCGTGCGCTCTGCGTTCAAACCCATGGGCATCTCCAAGGCCCCGAGCGCCGACTCCTCCAGAGAGGAGTCCGGCGAGAAAATCAACGGATTGGGTTTCGGCAAACACGTTGGCAACATGAAGCCCACCGTGCGCAGCATGAACGAATCGTTGAATTGCGGCAGCCATCCTTCAAAGTGTGTGCCAGCAATCGAATCGACATCTCCGATGGTGCCGTGCGCAAACGCCATCCGGGGCTTCCCGCTACTGCCTCACATCGAGGACGCCTCTGCGTTCAAGCACGTGGAGAGTCGGATGCACACGGGCTTGTCCCCTTCCCGCTACCCCCAAATGGCCCCTGGACTCCAGTTTGAAAGGTTCTCATTGCCCCAGTTCGATGGCGTCAAGCCGTACAACGGAGACTGTAACATCCCTCTAATGCCCTTCACGGTCTATAACGGTGAGCTCCTTTACAGCTCACCTTATTACCCGTTAAAGTTCCATTTCAGCAATCTCCTGAAGTACCCCGAGTCCATGTCTTACTTCAGCGCGCCTTCTCTGAACCAAGACATCGGTCAAATCACCAACATTGACAGAGAGATAGCGATGCACACACAGCAGTTGTCAGAAATTGCCGTTGAGAAGAACAGGACGAGGCTGGAGTCGATGCCCGCCAGCAACCAGGGGTCCGGCAAACCGAAGAAGGGCCATCTGTGCCTGTACTGCGGGAAGCTGTACTCCCGGAAATATGGACTGAAAATACACATGAGGACACACACGGGTTACAAACCCCTCAAGTGCAAAGTGTGCTTCAGGCCGTTCGGCGACCCCAGCAACCTCAACAAACACATCCGCCTGCACGCCGAGGGCAACACGCCGTACAGGTGCGAGTTCTGCGGCAAGGTGCTGGTGCGCAGGCGGGACCTGGAGCGCCACGTCAAGTCCAGACACCCCGGACAGACTCTGAAGAAGACCGACGACAAGGTGGACGGCATGTTCGAGGACGCCGACCACAAGAGCGACAACGACAGCGACGTCGACGTGTGCTTCACCGATGACCAGAGTGACCAGGAGTCGAGCAAAAACACAGATTAATATGAACGTTTCGTCATGGCGATTAATTAGAGACTCGTCGATGTAGGCCTATTTAAAAAAAAAAAAAATGTTGAAATGCTTACCAGTAATTTCCTTTTGTGTTGTTACCCCGTGATCAAATATTTATGATTGAAACCCTTGCAATGTTGTTTAGGCCTACATCTACATTCCTTAAGACGAGATATGGCCTGATATGAGATATGACAGGCCTACCCACGGCCTGGGTAATAGGCCTACTATGAACTTGTGAAAATGCATTGTTAATATCTTACATTCAGACATTCTAACACATTCATCAGACTGCGACAGATGCACTTTAATCCACGTAGGCCTAGTCAAGTCGTACCGGGTCGTAGGCCTGTTAGAGCCAATAGGAAGAGGCCTACTGCGGGCCTTTCTTTTCTCGAGAACTGATTTGTTCGCTATATTCGGATTGCATAGCATCGTACTTAAATTTGCACTTTCTTTGCGAGAAGCAGTCAGCATCATCCAGTAAGTTTAAGAGCTGCGTCTGGGAAACATGTATTGGGCTACTGACGTCATAGCCTATGTGTAAAGTGTAAAGTATGATATTTTACAGTTCAGTGTGAGTGCTGTCTACGTTTTGTTTATAAGTGATTTTCATCCTGTTGTTCGTTTTTGAATAAAATTGATTTAAATACCATGAATACGTAATGTTTTATTTTATTGTAGGCCTACGGCAAGATAAGCCTATCATATATGGATATAAAACTAAACTTATGTAGCAGTAGGCATATTAGGCTTTATAATATGTGTAGGCCTGTACGTGTTAAAGCACAAAGCTGATATGACTAATTGTATTTAGGTTTCTTTATTTGCAACGATTACGCACGACTAAGAGTAAATTCTCCCATATCCTACACGACCCCGATTATTCTTTTCCATGTGTTTGAAAACGTTTAGCCTTTGTAAAAAAAAAAGAGCTAAATGTATAGCAACAAAACCAAAATGTCTATTGCTCACCAAATGTACTGGGTCTATCGTTCACCAAGTGTGCTGGTGAATCTCTTTCACTGCGATGGGCCGCATTTGGTGTGACAAAATAAAAGTTCAATGAAAAAAAAAAAGAATCAATTTAAATGGAATTCATTATCTAAAATGGATGAATTGTTCATTATTATGTATATTGTAATTATTCATAAAAAGGTAGGCCAAATCTGAAAAGACACAACCTTTTAGAAAAAAAAACATAGGCCAGGTTTAAAGATGTAGGCCTATACAATCCATCCTATTTCATAACAAGGAAAGTCCGCCACATGACGAAACAAAAATTCTGAAATTCCAAAACATTCTCCAAACATCTGTGGTTTCTAACTGAAATTCAGTGTGCACATTCCAACCTAGTTCAAATATAATAATTATATTATAATGATATAGTAATGACATTTATACAACACGGTTCCTGTCACATCAAGTCCATATGGACCAGGTCATCTGATGTCCACCCAAAGATGCAGACCAAGTACACACACTTAATGTGACACACAATCGATTTCCTTCACAAATTGACCATTTTTTCCGTGGGTCAGTGACCGCCCACTCTGTGACTTGTGAGAAAATCACCAAAACACCAAAAGTCATCACCAAAATATAAAAGTAACCTGTTATCCTGTGGTAGCGCACGCTTTGTTCTCTCCTACAGGGTTTGTGTAGCAGAATGAGTGTAATAGACAAGCAAGCAAAAGTGTGACTTTTCTCATGGTCCCATGCTGTGAGTGAAAGGAAACAAACGCTGGTCAGAACACGGCCGCAGGTGCAGAAAAAACGTCTCATTAATTGTGAACGTTAATGGGACCCACGCTCAGCTAGCTATATGTCAACACAGACACCATACCTTTAATTCCACATATGAATTTCACGAGCTAACGGCACAATCCCATCGTGAACATTTGCAGTATTCCGGTATATTTGTATTGTGTTCTAAAGGACGTGAGGGCTGTCTGAGACACATTATAGTATCTGTACTGATGCTACAGAGGCATGCTAACTTGACATGTTAACACGTAACATGTTAAGGCCATTACATTATCCCATTGTGAGAGCAACATGTGCACATCACTGCTTGTGGTTGACCGTGATTTCCTTCAGGAATAAATGTAACTAATGTCCCTGCATTCGGTGTGGAGTGCAGGCGTCAGACAAGCAAGCTGTGAAACATACATGCTTTTCATCATGTTATTTCCTCTACGGAAAATCATGCATGAATGAACGGATTTTCATTCATTTTTTTGTATTCAGGTTGGTTTGAGGAATAAACCGTGCAGTGTCAGGGGCACAGAGGGTTCAGTTGTGAATATGAAATGTTTTCATTTTTCTTACCAAGTTAAGTCACATTCCAGCATGGCCAGTGAAAAACCTCAACGCATGCCAAAAAGTTCCATACTATATATATAATAATGATTACACTAGAGTAGTATCAATTATCGTCGTTATCAGCCTTTCTTTAACTAAAAACGTGCAGTCGTCTGTCTCATTCCCTGGAATCATTGTGTGTTTACTATGAAGATAAACCAGGGATGTCGGACAACTTCCTGGTGCTCACGTCTATTATTTTTCTCTCTATTGACTCCTTACTTTCCTTTGTTCAGCCGCGTTTCCCGAGGGATTCTGATGGTCACAGTGAAGGGAGATGCCATACGACATTGTCAAATCAAGAGAGAAAGCTAGGAAGTATACACACTCAGGGCGTGTGTGTGTGTGTGTGTGTGTGTGTGTGTGTGTGTGTGTGTGTGTGTGTGTGTGTGTGTGTGTGTGTGTCTATGTGTTTGTGTGTCTGTCTGTGTCTGTGTAAATGCCACTGCATTCAAAGAGTGTCTGCAGACAATACGTTTTGATAGTGATTCCCTGTGATGTCTGCTAACCCATTGGAAGAAGAAGACATTTAATTTTAGTTCCAGGGCAACTGAAACGTGCACGTCGATCACAGTGCTCACATCACTGTGTTCGATCACAGAAATCATGGGGAGGATGTTAATTGATGATCTTCCTTCACAAGTAGTTTCTCAATAAGGTTCCTGTTGTGTATCCCATGGGGGAGGGTTACAGCCCCTGCAGAGAACCAACAAGTGCACCGCCCACCGTGGTGGTGCAGGAGAATTAACCAAACATCCCCTGATTCTGCGCTAATTGGGTTTCTATTTAGCTATGGTTCTCACCTACTGGTGCGCTGCCAACATGAGCAGCAGCCTGTCGCAGCATCCCCTGCTCTTTACTGTCTAAACTATAATGTTTACATTGATTTGTGCATCTATTTCTGTTATTGTGTAGGCCTATATCAACATTATATATTATATTATTTAAATTTTGATCTCTTTTTTATTCTCCTACTGTCCATACTTGTTGCGGGAGAGACGGGGAGAGAGAGAGGGGGTGGAGATGGAGAGAGGGGGGCGAGAGAGAGAGAGAGAGAGAGAGGGAGAGAGAGAGGGAAATGGGGGAGGAAAAGAGAGAGGGAGAGATGGTGACAGAGAGGGAGATGAAGAGAGGAGAAGAGAGAGGGAGAGGGAGAAGGAGGGAGATGGAGAGAGGGGAAGAGAGAGAGAGAGAGAGAGAGAGAGAGAGAGAAGGGGGGGAGATAGAGGGGAGTGGAACCCACATCTCCTGTCTGGGATCATTGTTCATATCGGCTCATGTATTCTTTTTGTTGGGCTTTATGAAACAACATGTCTCTATGTAGCAGTTCCA
>OMNR01002687.1:3331-16233 GCA_900303205.1 Mora moro
CCCCACCCCCCAGGTGCTCCACCACAGGAGTCGGTGCTGAGAAGACGCCCACAGAATGTCAAGCGAGCTCGCCGCTACCTTTAAAAACCGGCTGACCGGGACGCCGGGCCAGTGATACTGCTGCGTGTGAGGGTTTGTGTTTTGCAGACACCCTTCTTCTTCAGCGCCAACACGAAGAGCCATGGCCTGCAAACTCAATCACGACACAGCATCAGTGAGTGTTCTACTTCATAGACATGTGAGCAGAGGCAGCTGGCTGGTGATAACGCTATTACACCAGCCTTGCTGATTTTGGAGATTAAACCAGGCAGCGGGAAAAAAAATAAATCCCTTTCGCTATGACTTTAATCAGAAAAGCAATCAGAATGAATTATTCTGTAAGAGGGGAAAAAAAAACTTGAGAAAACAAGTTGAACAATTACAGGTTTGTTTTCCACAGTGGTAGCTCTTTTAATTTCTTCTTTACCAGATAATGGTGGATTTAGAGTTGGTTTTCCGCACTCTAAATCCACCATTTTAAATGAAGATATATAATCAATACAAAATAAGGGAAGACGATCGATACAATTCATGAGATTTAATATTTGCCTGCATAGGTTCAAACCTAAATGCATTCATTTAAAATGGATTGTGATTGCAAGTTTGCTAGCTGCTATGAGTTGATTGGCATTAGCATTTGCATGCAATTACACCATTTGTGTGCCTTGCTCTGCTACTATAGCCTTGCTATGCTACTCAAGTCCTCACAGTGCAGTGCATACTGCATCCATACAGGATAGTCTAGTGCCTCTGTCTGTTTTATTGTTGCCATATTTGCATGTAATTTCCACTGGGACTCAGGGACACTGGCGAACAATAAATATGGCCTATTACACCTTTTTCATTACCCCGATAAAAATGTAACTTCTGATTGAAGGCTGGATGTGAAAATAATGTTCCATCTACGGACAAGATGAAGCCATGCTTCACTTATTGTCTAGGACAGAAATTGTTTTTTTTATTGCCGACAGTGTTTGGATGCATGGTGTTAGGATGCATGGTGTTTGGAGGTATGGTGCTTGGATGCATGGTGTTTGGAGGTATGGTGCTTGGATGCATGGTGTTTAGAGGCATGTTGTTTGAAGGCACTTTCCGTTATTTTGAAATTGGATGGTTTTGGATCCATGCGTGTAATGAGAACTACTTTCAGTGTTATTCATGAAAACATTAATACAATACAAAATGAAAAACCCAAAAGATCACTCGGTGTACCATATATTAATATAATAATACATACTATATTATTACTATATTATTATTATAACTGAACTCAATATATAATAATGAAAACCATACACACAGGCATAACCATAAAGTCATTGAATATGTTAAATACAGATGATTAAAATATAATTATAATATATGATATATATGTAATATATTGCATATTAATACAATAGTAATATCATAAAAATAAATACATGGTATATATTATACCATGTATATAATATATTCTATTATTTATACATTATAGTATATGGTAGGCCTATATGGTACGGTCTATATATAATAATTTTTTGTTCAAAAATGATCGCCTCTATAATGTCCTTTATTAGGGCTTTCTGTAGTTAAGGAGAGATTTAAAGATGCATCTCCAATGTTCTTTTATGAGGTATGAAGAACAGTAAACCCGCTTTACAAGGTTTACCTCAGGGCTACCAGCAAATGGAGAAAGAGAGTGTTTCATATGACCCTACAAGCCAAGCCAGCTTCGTTGTGCAACACATTAAGAATCGTATGTCTGTGAAACATGACCACCAAGACTCCCAGGGAACTCCCTGTGGTGTATGTTTAGAGCTGGCTAAGAGCACCGCCACAGATACCCCCCTCGTGCCCAAGACAATTGAACTTGTGATGGATTCTATCGAGCGCAGGCATCCTTGACCAACATAATTGATCTTTGATTGATTTGTATCGAGCACTTAAGTGTAAGAGAGTGGTGGAAGCTTATTGATTTCTCCAAGTCTCTGAGTCTACACTGTTATTTTCTCCTCTGAGACCTAACTGTAACTGCTCCAGAATAGGCTACTCTTTCAAAAGTTGGTTGGTTAAAATAAATGAATTATAAAAATGAATTGTACTCACTAATGTGAGATTGGAGATTGGTATACAACTCAAATACATGTGGTTTCTTTATTAATGGCAGTTTTTCATGTTTTCATAACTTTATTGACAGACTTGAATATATCCTACTGTAGACAAATGTTGGTGAAGCATTACCAGCAATACTTATTATTATGTATTGCATCTGCCTGTAGGCATCCTTGAGCAGCACACCAACTAGCTTAATTATCTGTATTTACGGTTAGGGTTATCTTGTGTTTTTTCTCAATTGTTCTCAGCCTCACAAGTCGCTGTGGATTAAAGTACAGGCCTGCTAAATGATTAGCTGCTGAATGTGTTTCTGTTTCTGTGAATTCTCCCAGTCAGTCCCTTGATCTGTGCAAACTCCTCATACTTTAAGAAAGGGCTTGGCTGTGAAGCCCAGAAGCTGTGGTAGGCTTCAGCAACAGTTTATGTTTTCAAACTGTATCCTAGAGGTGTTGCCTCTTCTTCCAGTAGGATCCCTGAGAAGTGCCTTTCTTCCGGGCAGTGTTGTATGTGGAAATGCATTTTGAACATAGAGCAACAGCTTGGTTGTACCCCCATCGCCGTTCAGATGCTCTACATCATTGCCATTTTGTCTGGAGAGTGCTGTAGTATATCAGAGTGGAAAGGCTATGGCCTTTGGACTGCTATGGCAGTCTATCGCTTCTAGTGTGTAAGAGAGCTTTAAAACACACAGCAGTGGTTTGAAATATCAGGCGCTGAAACATTGCCCTTTTTTTTGCCCCTGTGACTTGTATGTTCCCATGGCAATGGAGGGGGTCTCGTGACATGTTGGAGGAGTTCTAAGCTCAGTAAGAGAGACAGAGAGAGATATGCGATCTAAGAACTATGGATGTTGAAATCTCGATTCAAAAGTATTCTTTTATATCCAGTGAACCTAACTCTGGGGGAGAAGGGTATTGTAAGAAATATTGAAGATAACTGTGACAGGTTAAGAATGAGGACAAAATAATATGATACAAAAATATTGAAAAAGAACATGAAATGAAATAGCCCAGTTTGACCTGTCTCTCTGATTGAAGTAGCTACAATTGAGCAGGAAGGACTAGATAAGTGCTCAGGTCTCAACAAGGAGCACAGCATTCAACTATTTATCAGAAATAAAACAATGATCGATTCAAAACTTGCCTGTGATCTTACATTGAGTCAAGCCGTATCGATCGTTTTGTCTGATGTTGTCTGACTAAAGCTTTTTGCATGTAGACTGAAGAGGAGTTTGTTAGATGCTGATGAAAATGATTACTGTTTTCAGATTCCTGGATGTTAGAGCTTTGGTGACAATTGAAATATGATTGAAGCTATTGTTGCTGAAGATAACAAAGACATAGGTACAAATAAGTGGCTTTCAGATGACTAGCGAAATGTTTTCCCATAAGTCTGGTCCTGGGTTGAATTCTGTCTCTCTTAAAGAACTCCTTTCATTGTCCAGTCGAATCAAGACGTTTGTTACAACAGTTGAGAAACCTTTGGTGCGGGTTGAACAGATGACTCAAACCTTCTCACCCACTATTTAACAGTGGAGGAAATATTAAAAAGGACATTTATGTAAAAAAAAAGGCATGCTCCATCCGCCATGCAAAAACATCAAACATTTCCAAATAAATTAAATTATAAAATGTTAAAATCATGCTTGAGCCTTGGGGAAAAAAGAATGTTTGAAAGAGTGTCTTCGTCTTCTGACTCAGAATAACTTGGTTTGGTATGGTAAAAGTGCAGCCTCTTGAGGCTTCAGTGCACTTTACCGGCCCAATTACCAGCTCATTGACGCTAATTAGAGGCAATAAGTTATCAGTTTTGTATCTATCAGTGTTGCCGTTACATGGAAGTCATGTGTTTCCTTCATCAAACACATGAAAGCACAGCAGTTTCTTCCTCAAAAGCTTTTCTCAACCGTGGAGATTTTTTGGAGATACTTCACCATTCACTCTTTGATCACGCCGTTAAGTATCTCCACTCGTTATGTGAGAAGTATACTCGTTATTAGTCCAGTGCTGCTTCACAACTGCGTGCGTAGATTCGTGTTCATCAGGTTTTTTAGTAAGGTCGTATATGTGGGGTGTAGTATCTTTAAGGGTAACGCGTTGGATGTGAAAACAACAAAACGTTTTGGGATTATAGTTTTGATCGGGCTGTTTTGTAAGATATCCCAAGCTAAAACACCAAAATGCATTTAGGCATTACCATCGGTGTCTTAAGTGAATCAAAGGGTCAAATGTTTTTAAAAAAGACATCTTGTTTATGAACTACTCCCTGTGTCTCTGAACAACCTGATGTTAAGCCAATGCTTAACAAAGGGAGTTTGTGACCCTGCTGGGCCTTGCAAACTCTCCCGTCGAGCCATGCATAATTGACATGCAGTTTCTTAGAGATCAACAGGCTTTCACCAGAGCACACACTTGGGTCTCACATCGAGGTCTGTTGTCATAGGAAGGGTAGGTTTGTGTAGTGGTCATGGTGTTCGGCCATCCAAAAGGTACTGGGTTCGATCCCCAATGTCCGCAGCCCACCTGTAGCCTATCCTTGAGCAAGATGCCGAAAACCTACCTCTGTCCTCCTTAATGCCATGTATCTGAATTCACTGTAAGTCGCTTTGGTTGAAAGCATCTGCTTATATATATAGTATATATAATAGTAAATAGAAAAAAGTACAATCCTTAATCTCCAAGTTATTTTTCAATTCCCCATTTTGTGACACGGCCACTTTTGTCCCTGTTGCCATTGTTACGATACTCAAATTGCTAGCAACAATCAAATTGTTAGAACGAGTTATGTGATTCCCTTGTTGACTTGTTGATCTTTCCACCGCTGACAGACCTACTTAATGTAGTTACCACCATCTCCTCTGCACCTAGTCACACTTTAATGAGCACCAAAAGCACCAGTATGTTCACTCACTTACTTCATCTGACGCTATGCCTGGCTGGCACGCTTGCCGGGGCTCTATGTCTCTTGGCTCCGGCAGAGGCGATCCAAGCTGTCTTCGTTTACCTCCGACTGAGTAACTGTAGGCCACGGGACGGGTCTCGATTCCCCCTCTACGTGCCCCTGCTGTGGGCTCTCACAGTTCCACCTCTAGCGGCTCCACCTCGAGTTCAAAGCGGTGAATGAATGAGATGTCTTTTATTGTGTGTCCCTTCTTCACAATTGGTACACCTTCTTTCTTTGTTTCTTTACTAGTTTGACAATGTGTGCTACTCTTTAGTACCGTACGCAGCTCTGTATACTAAACAATTGCGACCGGGGAATGGAATTTTCTTTGCACAACTCTGGAAGTTCACGTTAAACAGAATTATAAGTGAGTAATAGTCCAATAAAATATATATAAACAGCTATTATCAGGGATGTACTCCAGAATGGTTCTGTCGGGCCTGGGCACAATGTCAAGGGAGAAAGGGGCTCAGGAAATTGGCACCTAAACTTATTCTTCGAAAACACAAATGATTAGTCTGTGATGAATCCTGTACTGTAGCCACTTTGAAGCTCAACGTGTGTTTGTTGTCCTATATTTCAAAAGATAAACCAACAGTTGGCAGGGCGTCCACTACTTTTAGTCTGTATTGCTGTGGCTTACTTTTAGCCAGCAGGGCTTGGAGAAGCCTGCTCAGACCCAGGATTTGTCAGATCAACCAATATTTATATGTTGATGTAAGAGCTCAGAATGTATTATCTTCTTATCAAACGACAGTAAAATAATTAGCTTAACATAAACATTCTGCGTGATGGAGAAAAACAAACAAATACACACAACACATAAAGTCTGAAGTAATAAACTGTCAAATTCATGTGTTACAGCCAATCCTGCATTAAGGATTATTCAACTAGCTCCGGTAAATAGAGTTTCATTTATTTTCAGCTCCAAAAAGCTGTGGCAAAATTTGGCTTCAGCCTTGTAAAAATGACATTAAATGACATGGTTTCATAATCCTGTTTTTCTTGTTGGCAATGTCCACACAAACAACAAAACACCCAAAAGCACTACCTTATGTTGCCCTCGATATTCACAAAAAGCAGCCTTGAACAGGATGAAGTTAGATGTCTGTAGAATGATATATTTCTAAAAGGCGACATCTAGCATTTACCACTTACCACTTACTATCAACATCTCTGTTAAAAGATATATATATATAGAGAGAGAGAGAGGGAGAGGGAGAGGGAGAGAGAGAGAGAGGGTCCCCTACGCCCAGCCAAATGTTCCCATCGTACCAAGAGAAAAAAACACTGTTGCAATTAAATAAACAAATGAGCCACCCGCTCGTCTCTGAGCCATAATGTTGATTTGTCAATCTGCACAGCCATTTTACAGATCTAGAAATTGCTTGTTTACAGCTGGTGACCCCATTGCCACAGAGGAGATGCTGATAAGTGAAGTGAAATGCCTGTTGTGTGAATATGCTAAAGAGTTAAAGGCTGGTCCCAAGGAAGCGCCTGGAACTGGAAGGTTGTGAAGAGTCGATGAGGACACACCTCACCCCTAACTGCTCGCGAGGAGCTGGATGTTGCCTTACACTTTGTGTGTTTGTATGTATGTGTGGGTGGGTGTGAATTGAATGCTGAAGTGCTTTGAAAAAAAGCTGTATTTAAATGTAGCGCATTTATCATCATCTTGAAGATGATAGTTGAAATGGAAGTTATCTTTATGAGACACACAATGCTGTTAAAGAATACATCACTTTAACTCCATTCGCATTTGTAGAGCTATTTTCTCCACAGTCAACTACTTGGTGGAAGAGGATTATTGGTGCAACACAGGGCTGTTACTCATACGTTGTTGCTTACAATTTGCAGGTAAGGCTTTAAAGAACAGTATAGTATAGTTAGCTTAGTCATATTTAGAACAGTTAACTGTCAAGTCAAAGACTAGCTGTTAGCACAATGATGTTGGCATTTTCTCACAGTATTGGTTTACAAGACCACATCCCCATTCCAGCAATCAACCCCACCAGTCTACTAAGTGGCCTCACCTGGACTAATTAGCACTGTCAATCATTGTCCAATCATTATTTTATCCATGTCCTATACACGCCCTCATTCCTACGCAATGCCATTACCAGAGACTGTTATAAGGTCATTAGTCACACATGGAGAGACGCAGGAGAAGCGGCAGGTGAGTACAGTGCAATTGTTTTGAGTTGAAGAGGTGTTATTGGTCCACGACATAACGTATTGGTAAACATGTGTACTGGTAAATACATGTCTAAGTACTTGTGTGTTACTGGGAGAGGTTAGGGAGATCTGTTGTGTTTTGGATTTGACAGTTCCAATGAAGGAAGGAAGAAGGGGAGTGGAGTCTATTAAAAACATCTCAAAACAACAATAACAAGTGAATCAAGATCCATCAAGATGTGGCTGGTTGCAGGGCTTTCGACTTGTCTTGTTGACGCTACAAGCATTGAGCCCCTTGGAAATGAAAAGCCTGACAGGCTTTCTTTTGACTCCGCTCAGCCTTTTTCCAATGGCTCACAGCTCTAATTAAATTAAGATTGACACATGGTAGAAAAGAAAAGCAAAGGGCGTTCGTTACATGCTCTTATGTAATTTCTTGAGTCGTGTCATTTTTGCATTTCCTCCATTTGTACTCGGTGTCAGCAAAATACATGTCATCGAATTCTTCCCGTAACATTTGAGCTTCATTCCAGAAATGAGAACATTTTTTCCAGTTTTTTTTGTTCAGGGATATGCAAGTGGTTAAGGCTGTTTGGCAAAGACAATATTGTTGGCCAAAAAACAAGAAATAGCATATTTAGTTTTGAGTGGAGCACATCAAATAGCCCTGCATGCTGCAGCCGTACGCCCTTTCCAATCAGATACAAGGTATCAGCCGGATTTCTTTGAAGAATGTAAAAGGCGATGATATTTAAAGGCCTTGCACAGAGAAGAACCATTCAATTGAAAGAGCCGCGTGGTATTTGGTAGCATCACTGTGAGATCAATGAATAGCATAGCGATAGCGCACAGGAGTGGCAGCCAGGCAGTCAGGCACAAGTACAAGAGCATTAAATGTCCTTTCATTATACTTTTAATATACTTTCCACCATATGCCATTCTTAATGAGCCATTTAGTTTCGGTCCTCCATCTCAACTCTCTCTGTCTGGACAAGGAACAGACCAGCCCATTTTTAATGGAAATAAAAGGAATACTTCTATTTGGTTGATGTAAGTCTGCCCGATTTTAAATTATGTAATTGAGCAGCAGGCCTGCTACTTTGCCATATGGCCTTCTGGATTTGTCAACCTGACCATTTGCCATGGCATAATTCCAATATCTTCTACCTTGTGTATAATTTAATTGTACTTTTACGTGCTCTAGTTTGACCATGTAGCTTAAAGGCTCAGCACCATCGCTCACCATTGTACCCATGTCAGTCCAGCGTACCTGAGGGAGGATAATCGCAAGCTTATGAAGCACAAGTCAACCTTCAAGGTCACCACAGCCTGATCATCCCGAGGCTCCACATATGATCAATGTTGGGGCCATGGACCTATTCTATTGACTTTAATATGCATGACTGAAAACTTGGCAGACGGTGGAGCATTTGTTATGGAGATGGACTCGCATGACAAGCAACACGTGTTGTCACTAATTGGGGAAAATAAATAATGGTGTGTCTGACCATGTGTGTGTGTGAGCCTGCATAGCTGTAATTCCTATCCCCCTGGGGTCTCCTCCCAGTGGGTTCTTTCCTGGTTCACCTCTAAAGGTGGGCACCCAGGGGGGCATCCTTAACAGATGCCCCAACCACCTCTGCCCGGCTTCTCTGAGTGTGGAGGAGGAGTAGCTCTACCTGGAGGTCCTCTGGGTCACTAAGCTCCCCACCCCACCCTATCAGGGTGAGTAAACCACGTATCCTTTGGTGGAAACTCATTTCAGCCACTTGCATCCGCAATCTCGTTCTTTCGGCGCCTACCCGTGCGTGTTGACCATAGCTGAGTATGGGAATGTAGATTGAGCGGTGAATTGAAAGCTTACAACGCAGCCCCCTCATTACCGGCAGTTTCTGATGCAACATGTTACTGCAGATGCTATACCTAACCGGCGGGCAGTCAATCTTATAATCCCTTACACTCCACCACTTGGGTTTAATTACCCCCCTTTAACCTAAAGGGGCCAAGTCATCCTATTCCACGAGCCACGAACCATAGCCTAAGACTTTGTGGTGCTGATTTGATTTGCATACATGATTGATATCTGCACAATCAAAGCCATTGCAAAGCACTCTGGAGCATGCTGGAGGTCACCATGTGACAAAGCAAAAAGGACGGAAATATCCGCAGATTACAGAATACGCTGTCTCCACTCTCATATGGACTGAAAGGCTCTCAACATCTGCCCCAGTGCCTCAACAGAATCTCTTGGGGAACCCGGACATAAGCCTTCTCCAGATCTTCAAAGAATTGGGTTAGCAACCAGTCTACAACCCAGTGACCTCTGACAAGAGGATTGGCGCTTCTCGCCCCTTAAGGAGGGCCTGCACTCTGTGTTACAGAGTTCCTCAAGGTGTTCCTCGCGCTGTCCCACAGTATCCTGATTCAAAGTCAGCATGTTGCTGCCCTTTCCAAGAATGAATAAGAATAATAAAATGTCCCGCCTTCGTCTCCTGCCAAATGGTTCTTCAGAACCTCCTTGAGGCCAGCCCAAAGTCACCTGCCAATCAGTGGCAGGGAAGTGGAAGGTCACTCTCAGAAAACGGATGACAATATAGAGAGAGTGGTTTTGTATTCCAAAATCTTCTACAGAAGTAACTTATTTATTCAGTAAGGGAAGGAGGAAGCTTCTGCAATGGCAGCGATCAGTAAATTGGATTAAACCCAAATGGAGGCCAGCTGGTCTCCAGAGAAAATTCCTCTAGCATGAATATTGATGCAAGTGGGTTTCATACACAGCACATAATACAAGCTCTTAACCTCTCTCTAAAGCTGGAAACCCCGTCAACGGCAGGGCACCATCATTCACAGCCTGGCGGTCATTTGACTCAACAGCTATTCAGATGCAACACCATCAATATAGCCACTAACAAGGAGGAGTGGGAAATTACGTTTGTTTGCTCCACAAGGAAGGACAAATCTCCATTAAAATGCCACAACTATTCTGTTCCACATACAAGTGGTCCATGAGTGCGAGTGGGTACTCTGATACACTTTGGCAGCTGTGTCATCCAGCTAGCTGGTCATAATTCTTGGCACCAAGTGTGCCATCTGTATAGATGAGCATCAAGTACACTGGCCAACCATCAACATTAGCAAGTTGACAGTTGGCAACATTTACAAGACTCAGGGCTCAGCTTTCTGTATCTTAAAATGAAAATGGAGAAAACAACATGGCAGCTGCAGTTGAAATCTAAACAAGAATCCGTAAAGCCATCCACAGGACCATCAACAGGACTTTACAAACTAGATAACTATTATATCATTGTGTATGCATGTACATGCTCACTCCATGGTGTTTTTATGCTTCATAAACACTCCATAATAATTTTGCAGGATATGTGCCGGTCAGTGCAAATCACACCTCCGATGTGACAAGTGTTGGATTGGCTGAAAGCACCCTGGCGTTGTGCATTCCAGCTCGGCACCCTTATCTGTTGCCCTCCACCTCTCACACACATTCACAAACGAGGAAAGATGTAGCTAGCAGCCCTGAATTCCACATCGTTACTGGCTCTGTTTTTAATGAAGTTTTTAATAAGCCGTTGGGAGGCCACATGCACGACATGATCTTTATGCGGGGTCCAATTAGCCAACAGAAGGAGGGATATGACATCACACGCTCGCCAGAGTCCATTTGAGAGAGTCAAAGGTTGCCGAAAGAGGGGGGACTTGCTGGGGTGGCCGTGTTAACTGTGGCCTGAAAGGCACTGGGATGCATATTGGAGCAAGACGAGGAGGCCGGGTGATGAATGAGAGGGCATACATTAGTGGACTTTGTATAGCAACTTCAGTGAGCCACACCCACTGTCTGCGCTGCACTGTTCACATAGCATCGGAATCGCTGCAGCCGGCCATTGGCCATGCATGTCATTATTTTGACATTCCACAGCCCCTGAACATGTGTAAAATGTCAATACCCACAATCACACATGAATAAATGTGTATGTGTATATATATATATATATATATATATATATATGCATTCAAACATTCATACCGCTCCATCTGATATACATGCAGTAAGGATGTTTGGCAAATCCAACACAACAGACTTTTTATTCATGACTTAGTATTGCAATGCAAATATGGACATTTGTATGCTTCTCCGACGGTGTGTTCATGTTATACTTTAGGTTCGTAGTACGATTATTTGAAGGAGGCGTGGCTAGGTAGATGTCAATCAAGCAGGCCACTCCCACACAGTCCTGATCATAGCGCTGATCAGCAAAACGTTTTTTTTAACAAACATTTAAAAAGTGCTTTGAGTATCTAGAAAAGCGCTGTAGAAATGCAGTCCATTTAACATAGATGCCACAAATGTCCTTTCACCAAGCTTTTATCGGCTTATATTAGTACGATTCATCATGGAAATAAAGAGGACAGCATATTTTGACGTCTGGAAAGGTAAATGTTTAAAGTTCAACACATAATAATCTATGACAGGCAAGGGGGCAGTAAAAGACACAATTCCCACTGTTGGTGGATTGACTGCACCTGAAGCTGTGGCGCCAACCCTCAGGTCCATGCACCATCACCAAGCAGTTGGCATATAGGCACATCCGTGCTCACACATGTATGCAGTGAGCGCACACACACACACACACACACACACACACACAGGGAAAGCTCAGAGGCTCATGGGGGCTCCCACTGGCTGTACGAATGGAGCCCTCAGAAGTTACAGCTGACAAAGGCTAGGACAAAACAAAGGCTATGGAAAGCAGAGCATACCACCAATCAGTGAAAGAAAGAACCCCTAAGGGGCGTTGTCATGGTGAATGGAGTAATTGGATTTCTCCATGATAATCAGCATCTGTAATGCCATGCCAACAACTTCCCAAGCTACACGAAAAGGTCACAGATCCCTCTGCTTTCCTCCTAAACCTCACGCCAGCCATTTCATTCTCTCCCGTGGAAGACGCAAACCGAGAGCTTTTTCTATTCATTACTCTATTCATTACTCCAGCGAAGGAAGCCTCAACTCAGTCTCTACATTTCTTCTTTTCTTGGTGCAGACCTGGATAAAGCCGGTATGCTCACCACGAGGAGAAATGTTGACCATCAGTTGTTTGGCCTTCAACCAACAAGACAATTCAAGCCGATTGATGAATTCCATTTTGCCTGTCACCGCTGCTTGTAACCGCTGGATGCTTCCTCTTGGTGCTGTTGTCAAGGCTACAGATAAGGTGGAATGACATTCAGAGAGCATCGCTTACGGTTGTGATATTTACGTTCCTTCTGTATTTTCCAGGTGAAACTAAAGATGAGCGTGGGAAAAACCGCATGCGAGTCTGTTGTGGTCTTTCAGGATTAGGTTGGATCGCGCAAGCCAAGTTACGTTTGTTAGGATTCAGATGTACAAGAACTAATGAGCAGATGTTTTTCATTTCCTGCAAAGTTTGTGGATTCTTGAATAATATATATGGGCACGAGGGAACGTGCTTGATTCCACGTTTCAGTGGAACGTCATGGAAACCTTGAGTGAGGGGTGAGAAGAGTGAGGTGTGAGACTTCGCTCTGGGTTTGGGTCCAAGGTAAACCAAAACGAGTTCCCGGTCTTGTGGCAAGAGACAGACAGGGACATATTTGTCAGGGTTTCAGTTTCCTAA
>OMNR01002796.1:2824-15248 GCA_900303205.1 Mora moro
ACATACATATGTATAAGGGTCTATCCTTATCAACAGACCACAGACACAGGATGTAAAGAACTGGGTTTATATTGTCATATTGTCTGTCAGACATAGTGTCTGTCTGTCCTGACTCTTGTCCTTGTCCTCTCCAGGACATCGTGTCTGTCTGTCTGTCCTGACCCTTGTCTCCTCTGTCCTTTCCAGGACATAGTGTCTGTCTGTCCTGACCATTCTCCTGTCTTCTCCAGGACATAGTGTCTGTCTGTCTGTCCTGACCCTTGTCTCCTCTGTCCTCTCCAGGACATAGTGTCTGTCTGTCCTGACCCTTGTCTCCTCTGTCCTGCAGGACATAGTGTCTGCCTTGGAGGACCGTCTGAGGCCGCTGGTCCAGGCAGAGCTGTCTGTACTGGTGGACGTCCTGCACAGGCCCGAGCTGCTGTTTCCCGAGAACACAGAAGCTCGCAAGAAGTGTGAGAGTGGAGGATTCATCTCAAAGTGAGTCTCAGGCCCCCGATGACACCGTCGCTGGGGTTTTTACCACAGCGATGACGGACCCTCTCTGTCACAGGGTTGACATGCAGTCTGCGTGAAGACTGTAGGTCAGTCTTTAATAATAATAATTTAAACGGTTTAAAAGCTCCCATAAAGCTAATCACGGTCAGCATACTTCAAAAGAAGTAGATTTCATTTTCGGCTGGCCGAGCCCGCAGAAGTCCTTGGTTTGGTCACTTCCACATTCCATTAGTTAAGACCAGTGGGGTCTCCGTGGAGACAGGGAGATCAGATCAAAATAAATCACGCCCGCCTTGCTTCTCTGAATAATCACACACAATGTTTGCATTGCCGTCGTCTGTGGAGATTTCAGCCGCAGTTGCGAAATCTCGGCAGTGCCGAAAAATTACTTTGCCGAGGTTGGGGCATCGATATTCCGGGCGGGTGTTGATTGGGTTAAAGTGTGTGCGCTCATCATGCAGACAAATACCAGGACCTGGAGTCACATGGTCAGACCTACACATGTGACCCCGGGCCAAACAAGGTCAGGAACCACTGCTGAAGGTGCGGCAGGCGACACAGGGCCATGCGTACGGTACGCACACAGACGAGTCACACGCCCTGGAGATCAGCGAGGCCGGGGGATTAGGGCTGTCTGGATGGCTGGGATTAGCCTCGCGCTAAGGGATGCCACAGTGGATTATTATATGGAGGAGGACGTGAACCTGCGCACCGCGCCCTGGCTCATTAACAGCGGCAGCGAGGCTATAACAGATGCAGGTGAGAGGCTGCTCTCCTCACTACAGAGTCCGTAGTGACGCGTAGCTGCGTGCGGAGATAGAGGACGACCCTGTTTACAGAACACACTTTGTGTAGTCCCTCCCATCAGCCGTCACCGCCACAGATACTGGCCCTCCGGTTGAGTCTTTCAGTTATTCTGCTGGTATCGGGGATCGCTTCAGATGCAAACCCCCACATATGCTGCCATGCGCTCCATGCATGGGGGACACCACCTACTCACTTTAGATTTGTGTTTTCTGTCAGCAAACTGAAACTCGTGCAAATCGTGTTGCGATTTTCACTCGTGATAGCGGAGGGCCACGTTGTGGTGTATGGACAAACGAGCCCTTATTTCCCAATAAATAACAATGATACTATTGCCCGCAGAACCTCAAGCTGTTGGATTCAAGAGAGTTAATGACACACGGCTGACACTAATCAAGGATTTAATGCGTTGCAGAGTTTTATAAAAAATAAGGGAATGAATTCAACATGGGGGCTGTGCAGCGTGTAGCAACGTCACAGTCAAAGATAATCAAAAACAGGTGTCCCCTGACTGCAGTGAACAAAACAAAGGTCATAATAATCAAGGTAATTCATGAAGTAATGAGCGAAACACAGAATCGTGCCGGATGACGGCCTCATCAAACCATCATACCATCCTCATGACGTCATCATGACATCGTCACACCACCATCCTCATGACGTCATTATAACCTCCTCCTCCTCCTCCTCCTCCTCCTCCTCCTCCTCGTCCGTGACCAGGCTGATCAAACACACCAAGCAGCTGCTGGAGGAGAACGAGGAGCGCTTGTGCATCAAGGTCCTGCAGACCCTCCGGGAGATGATGACCAAGGACCGGGGCTACGGGGAGAAGGTACCTGGGCCACCTCTCCTCTTGTTCCCCTTGCTCTTTTAGATCCTGTAGCCTCATCTCCATCTTCTGGATATCACGAGTGAACCGAGGTCTAAGTGTTTTCCGAAGGCCTGTCCCCTCTGCACAGTTCAGAGTAGACCTCTTACTTCAGGAGCCATTGAGGCAGTTAGTTAGTGGAAAGGGGTTATTATTTAGACCGGGACTGTTGCCTAAATGCGTCCTGCCTACCTGTATCAGGTGCCCGTACTGACTTGATAGAAAACGTCTTTCTTTTTATGCTTTTAACCTCTTACCATATCTCCTGCTATCCTAATGTACACTCCCAGACTAACAAACACATGCAAGCTAACAAACACAAGCATGCCAGCGAGCATAAGTGAGCTAATAAGCACAAGCATGCTAACAATCAAAGCTAACTAACAAACAAAAGCATGCTTTAGCTTACCTAACACACCAGTCAAAATAGGGGAAAATGCTAATTAAAAAAACATATTTGAAGTATTTAATTATTTTGAAGCCTCTGTTCTCATTCACAGTAACACAGCAGTTCTTAAAACACTCACATGAATGCAAGAGAAAGCACAAATATTACAGTTGAGGAGACTTTCCCGGAATGTGGGAAGTGGCAAATTTTCAATTTTTGAATTTGAGAAGCAGAAACCATAAACCCACGGATATAACGTGTAGCACATGATGATATGTAGCACATGATGATATGTAGCACAATATGATATTATAAATATTCCATATTGAGGCTTCATGACACATCAATTACCCTGTTGCTAACTTGCTAACTTGCTAACTTAACGTTTTAGACTAGCCATGCGTGACTAACTAATGTGGCTCTACTAACGACTAACTCTTGGCTTCTACACTCTTTCTCTTCCAGCTGATTGCCTTTGATGATGAGATGGATGTGGGCGAGGTTGACCCTTTCTCCTTACTTCTCTCCTAGCGTAGCGGTGGTTTCTCGTCACTATAGACTCATCCCCGGGCCGTTAGCCTCTCCATCCGCTTAGTCGCTCCACTTGTGTAGCGCGTGCGCGTTAGCTTGCTTGGCTAGCATCCATCCGTCATGTCTTCAGAATAGTTCACCTTAAAAGCCTTTGCTTTTGCCCCAAAAGCTTTTAAGCTTTTTCAACGTGTACATAGCGCCAGCGTTGCGCTACAATGCATGCGTGCTAACACGGCTGTCCATTATAATCGTGCGTAACACCTGCTGGTTAGTAACAGTGGTGCTAGTTCAGACTTAGAAGTAGAACAGTTTTTAAGTAGAACAGTTTTATACCGAGTGCGACTGTGTAGGCCTGTTGGACGATGTTGAAACGCCTCGTGCGTCGTGTCTCGTGCGTCGTGTCTCGTGCGTCGTGGACCGCAATCAGTCCTGATCAAATTTGAACTTTCCATTATTGTGTTCATATTGTGTGTCTTTTCTGTTCCTTGGTGTGAAACATCGACTGATTTCTTTTGCTGCCGTAACTTTAAGGTGTCTGCATGTCAACGTGCCGTCGGTCTGATGGACGTTTAGTCCAGACAACACCTCCACTGTGGTGTACAGAAGACTGCAGATGATTTGTCATGGGTCTCTTTAAATGATGTACATATGGAGGCAGCTTCTGCTGTTATATATGTATATAATACTAATATTTATATCATATCTAAAATGTTATATTTGGTACCGCTGTGAGTGATATTTAGATCCACGTGTGTGTGTGTGTGTGTGTGTGTGTGTGTATATGCATGCACACCTGTGTGTATGTGTGTGTATGTATATGTATATATCTATATCTATATCTATCTAGAGAGAGAGAGACGGAGAGAGAGAGACAGAGAGAGAGACAGAGAGAGAGAGAGAGAGAGAGAGAGAGAGAGAGAGAGAGAGATCTATCTCCAGAGCCTCCATATATGTAGCAGCAGCACAAACCAGATCTGATGACAGCCAGAAAACGCGTGTGTGCACGCGGCATGATCTGTCGCCTTGTGTGTGTTTGCGGCCCGCGGCAGCGACCGCTCACCCAGAGGAACCCGCACTCCCTCGGGTTTGTAATCATAAACGAATGTGAACACGCTGGTGTGCTGGGGTGAAGCGAGGGAGTCTGTGAACGCCTGCTGCCGCTGGAGCTGGAAAACAACCATGTGGTCTGAGTGCCAGGAGACGGATTTGAGTACAGCTGGGGGGCGAGTTAGTGTGTGTGTGTGTGTGTGTGTGTGTGTGTGTGTGTGTGTGTGTGTGTGTGCGCGCGTGTGCGTGTTTATTTGCAAGGAAACGCATTATGGTATACCTGACTGTATATTCATAATCTCCATAGGAATATTGGTATCTATCTAACAGACACACTGATATGCTTTGTGCAATAGTACTGGGCCTGGCACCGGTATAGGAGATGAAGGCCCCGTCCCCAGGGCGGTTGAACTGAACAGATACTTAAGTGTATGCAAGACTCCTCCCCGAGTGTAAAATACAATCAATTAAAACCAAACGCTGACGATAGAGAACAGGGTCCTCAATAAGAGTTCAGTGTCTAGACACAACAATGCAGCACGTCCTCGCTTTTTGTTCATTCAAACAACGCCAGAGTGCAACAACAAACAAACAAACAAACACACAGGATTAACCATTTTTAAAGGGTACAGAGCTTTTAACGCAACGAAGGTATGAGCAACAGCGTTCACACTAGCGTTGGCTGCAACAAGGTGTAATTACTTGTCGATCTCCAGCGCGCTGCAATGCGTAGGACGCTGACAGGGAGGAATGTATGCGCTTGTATACGTATACTTTATGAGCACACGCTCAGCGTGATAGATCCAGCTCTCCCTTCCCTAAGTAGTAGTTTAACACTGTATTAACACTGTAAAAACCCACCCGCAACACGATTATTTCTGCCAGTGTAAAATATGTATTCGTTTTGGGCATTAGTTGTTGCTTTTTTTTTTTTTTTGTTTTGTTTTGTTTTTTCAGTGCAGGCAACTGTAGTGCTGGCCATCCCAGCTATTTGAGGTGGTTCATTCTTTGGTCATTAGTCAGTGGACCGCGAGTCCAACGCAAATAACCCGGGAAGTCAGTCTGCTGGGCCAACACTGCACATGCCTACCAGTCCACAAGCGAACATTGCTTTTATTATTTATTATTTTCTTTTGCTAATGTGAGGCCCAATCAGAATTCAGCTTCTTCAGAAATCTTGGAATGGAACTTTCTTTCTTTAGTCTCTCTCCCTTATAGACAGACAGTCACATATTCCAGTTTCAATCATAAAGATTTTAAAGTGTGTTTATGGAGTGTTTACTGGGGACATGAAAAAAATGCACTCATGGAAAGACACCCATCGATTCATTTACGTCGTCCAACGCAAAGCAGAAGTCTCCGTCCACGGCCTTTTAGCATGTGACATTCACACAGGTCCGTCATCGACCGCTGCACCTGTTGCTTGCCTCTAGCTCATAACAGAGGCCTTGTCTGCTCTCAACACCTTACAATACGTTTCCACTGTCTCTCTGCCTTAGTCTTGCTGTCCCACCCCGTCCCCCTGCAGAGCTACGTAGAATGGCACTACCCCTACCTTTATATAACAAAAATATACAGAATCATATTTGTATGCCTAATACAATGTATGCCCAATTTGAAAAAATAAAACATTGTATAAAATTATCATAAACGTGGAACTGATGCGATATACTTAACTTTACTTTAAGTGTATAAATGCAATGGCCAAATGCAAGGGCAAAGCGAAGGCAAAATAAGGGTACTATATAAAGTTAGTCACAACACTGCTATATAAATACATTTTAAGACGCTTTAAACGAGCAACAGACTCAGCAAGGCTAGCAGTAAGGGACAGGCCATACCACAATTGTGTTGCAATACTCCCGAGTGTTACATTGTGTGTTGCATAGGTACACACATTCTGTTCTGTATCTGTCGTCTGGAAGCCTTTTGTGTGTGATTAAAATCACTAAATCTGTTGCGTATGTTACTGCAGGCCACTGAGGCCAGTGCAGGAATGCTAGTGAAGATAGGACGACCAGAGTGTTTGGTGCTTTAACCAACAGTCACTGTGCAGAGAGGCCTTAACAAGCTGAGAACAGACCTGACCTAAACAGCCCACAAATGGACTCAACTTTAACGACTTTTAAGATTTATTTTTGCATTATTCCACAAATGGCCAAAAACATGATCCAAGGTGTTTATTTTGGCACATGGGAGTTCAGAGGATAAATTCAGATTTTAAAAAAAGACAGACAACACGCATAGATTAAACTGTATTTAGATAAAGGATTCTGCCTTATCAGGCATAAAAACCTCCTTCATACTGCCTGTAAACTGGCCATTTTTGTCAGTTTATGGTGAAAATACAACCATGTAGCATTAACGTATAAAAAAGAGGGCCAATTCCTTATTCTTATCTGCAATTTTAAAACACGTTTGGGTGACATAGCGCCGATTAAAAGTTGATGCAGCGGTTTTCTTTTTATCTGTAAAGAGAGCCCACTCCAATGAAAACGTTGACACACTTTATTACAAAACGAAGACATTAGTCTGGAATCTGGTGCCAACCATATCGTGTAAATTATCACAAACTTGACAGTTGGCAGTGACGTCTGGCCTTTACGAACAACACTCGCTCCTCTCCACCACCAGAGCAGCAGCAGCAACATGCTCTTCATCCACAACCTTTATTGTAAATTCTTTACACATGAACATCCCCGAGCCTCCCCGAACCACCTGACCCTAGTTTTTTTTTTTTAGAGACTATAAATATATATATATAAAAAAAAGGAAGTGTAAAAGACTTATAGTCCAGAAAAAAAAGAAAGCATTTACAACACGTCAGGTCTTCAATTGAGGAGGGCAGTCGCTTTTGCATGTTTTCAGAAAATAAATTCAACGCGATTTCAGTGATTCTCAACTATGATGGACTCTTAATCATGTTAAGTTGTACGGGAAATAAATGCGCTTGCAAAAAAAACTGCAGTGGCCAAATAAAAGAAATTAGGAAAGAAAGTTTGATGAAAAGAGCTAGAATAAAATGCCACAGTACAGTTAGGGGGGGGGGGACGCAACTTAAAACCACTGCATAAATACACATGGCCACCGCCAGAAAAATACCAAAGTTTTACTTTTTGTGTGTTTGCTGAGCAACGTCTTCCAAACTTTAGAAATAAGTTGCTGCCATGTTACGGTCAGAATTATTCTCAGAATATAACAGCACTCTGTCTAGTACTCCAATGCAAGACAAGACAAGTTGAGAGCCAAGACCCAGCACCATGTAAGAGCTCACTTTCTGCCACCCAGCCCAGACGAGCCAGGTGCTGCACTTGGCCAGCCAGTAGAGATCTCAGAACAATGTGCTATAGCGCCACCTGGTGTACCGGACATGTGTGACAAGAGAAGTACCTAAAGTATTGGCTTTTCATTATTCCATTTTGAGTTGTTTGTAGATCAGTTACAACTGTCACAGAAAACCCACTGGGAGATGTGATTGTGACAAGGAAAGTTAACTGCACCAGTGCTTGGCAAATCTTGTATAAAGGGTGAAGACAAACAGATTACGCATAATAATTATATAAAATCCAGGAGGAAAATACTGAACCAGTTTCAAATGGCTGTTCATTTCGAAATGCATATATTTTTGTAAATCGGATAAAGAATTGTGTTTCACAAAGGTTTGCATATTTGGTATACCTTTTACGAGGGTAGTGTTCGGTATATAGTGGTACCAATTCCTTTAAAATCAGGCAGTGGGCTACAGTCAAGAGAATATGGGTCAGTTTAAGCCCAAAAGAATAGTTTAACAGCTATCCCTCCCCCCCCACACTAACTTTACAATACTATCCCTGGCCCGTGTCAACTAGAAGCTGCATGTCTGAAAAAGGTTGTATATAAATATGCCTTTGTCTGAAGTCATTGGTATGTACATACGATCTTGGATGTTGGTAATGGCTCAACAAAGACCCTACTTTAGGGTTGAGCACCCCCATGGACAGAATGCAGTTATCCGAAGTGGATACAAAAATAAAAATAAACGAATGTTGCCGTACGGACATCAAAGTCCCAAAGAAAGTACTATTAAATCACTGAGAACCGACGTTTAAGAAAGAGTTGGAACGCGACACCGAAAAGATATGAATCCTGATGTTGCAACCCCAAGTTGTGGCTGGACTGTATGTGTTGGGCCTGAGGAAAGATAGAACACTGATAGACTAGACAGGTTGTTAACAGGGTCACAGACAGTCAATACAAAGCAGAGGTTAACTGTTTTTCAGGGTTTTTTTCTACCTCTGGGGGGGATTTACCACCCTATAATCGGGCCAAATTACACTTAGTAGCAAAAAGACATGGTCTGAGGTCAGAATTTGGAAAAAGTCAAGTGTCTTAAGAGCTCCCGGGTCATTCTCATCACCTGAAATGATTATTTATTTTGGTTTGGAAAAAAAAGGAAAATAAAAAGACCAATATTAAACATGTTACAAATATAAATCAGTTTGATATTTTTTCTTCTTCGAATGTTTGCTTTTCAAAATACAAAAACAAAAAAAAAGATTTCCCCAAACAAAGAGACTCAACGTGAGACAAAGAGTCCTGTTTGTCAAGCTGGAGGAGGAGGAGGTCAGAGGTTCTCAAGCATTTCTCATACTGGTGCAGAAATTAAAATTTTTAAAAAAAGGACAACAAAAAAGCACCATGGTCTTCATCGTCGTTTCTGCCTCTTGGAATGCCGCTGGCTGGACTGCTCCTCATCACTGCTTCGCCCCCGAGCGTCTCCCCGACCCCCCCGCCGCCGAGTTCTCCGCGTCTCCCGCTCGCTATCGCTCTCCTGTTCCTTGTAATCCCGCTTGGAGGAGGTGGCCGCGGAGCGCTTGCTCCTCCTCTTGTTGTTGCTCCCCTCCTCTTCGTCGCTTCCACTCTCCTCCTCCTCTTCGCCGCCACCACCACCACCACCCGTCTTGGGCTTCGCCTTCCTCCCCTGCGCAGACGCGTCTCTCCTGGACCGGGTCGACTTGCCGTTTTGCATCTTCTTCACACTCTTCTGCTTTTTTTCCTCCACTTCCTCATCATCATCCTCCTCCTCCTCCTCTTCTTCTTCTTCCTCCTCGGAGGTGGGGGGGCCGCGGCTGACACGTTTGCGTGAGCGGCGCCGGAGGTAGTTGAGGCCGGGGAGCAGCTTGTGGAGCAGCTCGGTGAAGCTCTGCTCCGTCTTGGCCATGCAGACCAGCACGGGGCTGGTGTCCTGGTTGTACTCCTCGGCGTTGGAGAAGACCAGCTTCAGGTCCTCCATGAAGTCCTGGGCATGGCGGTACGAGCCCTGGGAGAACTTGCCCAGCATGGTCTGGAAGTCCATGGGGGTGGAGATGACCTCCAGGTAGTCCTCTGCCTCATCCAGCGACACAGGCTCTCTGGAGATAGAATGGTGCGGCCATTAAGAGTACATTCTAGCTATTACAAACGTAATAGCCGGAACAGTTCTCGGCCAATCTCTTTTCTTCCAAAACTTCATTCTCTACTCTCGATTAGTAGTCGGTAGCTAGCTACTTTAACTGCTGTACAGTGTGATAATCACAGCAATCAATAACAAAACTGTAGCGTCAAATTTACATAAAAAGTCCTCAGGCTCGGACAAACTATAAGAGGTCTGTAAGGAGGCATGTTCTGCGTTTACCTGAAGGGCCAGCTGTGGCGGAATTTCATCAGTTTCTGCAGGATCTCCTCACAGCGCTCGAGTTCCTGTGCCTGCCTGCACACTCCTGACTTGGAGTTCAGACGCACCTACACACACGCACACACACACAGTATGAGCCACTAATTCACACATTGTATAGACACTGGTCAAAGTTAACGCAAATTTGTTTTAACGCCCATTTTTGACACATTAACACGGGTACTAGGCGCACACCAAAAGATTAATTTGCGCCTGTGGGTGCTCTGGCCGCTGGCTGCCAGGAGGCAGATCGTTCAAGTGGTGCTGCTTGTACCCAATATCAAGTTTGTTGCAGAGCTCTCGGCAGCCCAGAAACATGATCAAATAAACCAATTTCCTATTAATAGTAGGAAATAAAAAGAGTTTATTATTTAGTAAGCTAATCATATTTCCAAACAATTTACTTCCGGCTGGTTGTATGCATGGCAACATAATTGGAGTCAAAGTTTAATCTAATCTAATAATCAAATCAGAATCACATCGTTTTCCCGGTATGTTTCCACACACACACACACACACAAGGAGTTTGACCTGGTTCTTCGCTCTCAGTACACAATACAACAACAGCTCTCCTCGTGGCGGCGGACGTGGACATGAGCTGTCCGCCACTCACCGCCGCTGAGGTGACCGCCGCTCCTCGTCACCAGGTTGGACACACTACATTGTGTGGGATACTTAGCCTATATTAGCCTACTAAGTAAATGTCAAATTTAGCCAGCTTGAGTTTGCCATGTTATGACTTGCAGTAGCTGTGAGGGATTTTGTCCACTCCCATGTTAATAAGCGTATTAAAAACTTGGAAAACGTCCCTTTACGGTACATTTTTTACAGACAAAAAATGTGTGATTAATCACAATTAACTATTTTAGCCCTAATATAACTCCCTGAAAAGATTATACTCGAGGTTTCTCTAACAATGGCAGATGCAAAATCTGACTTTATATTTGCTTTATATTTTGTTAACCAACTGAAATGCCAATTTAATACCATTAAGGGTTAAGGGTTGGCTGGTATGCTGTGGGGACTGAAAGGGAGTCGAGATGTATTTCTCAACAGGGTTGGGTATTGAGAACACATTTTCAATGGTGGCATTTCGGATCTGCTCATCAAGTCTTGAAAATGCGAAGAATCTTAGACGTGCTGCTGTCAATGGACTTCGATGTCCCTAGTCACAGAAAATGCTGCGACTAAATTACATAATCAATCCGAACCAGACTCGCCAATTACATTTAGCTTGTATGCGTGTTTGGGAGCGAGTTTCTTACCAGCTCATCGATGTCTGCTGGGAAGTTGGGGCCAGACTTCTGCCTGCTACTCCGGCCACTAGGGGGAGACTGCTTCTTCGACTTGCTCTTGGAGCTCTTTGAGCGCGTTGAAGACTGCTTGACCTTCTTCCTTGGTCTCACTGCAAAGGTCACATGAGGAGTGGTTATGAAATGCTTTACAGTTGGAATCGGTGTAATGCATTATCCGACGCTAACACTCATTTTTATGTGATGCTAATTTTGTGTGGAGCGTCTTAAGATTTTAGGACACTTGAGCGGAACCTAAATGGTGTTAATTGACGAGCATTGGACAAAATCCCAAAAGTCAGCATTGGAGATAGTAGTTAACAGACCGTGCTTCGCAAGCCTATCATGGCATGTCTGTCTGTAATAGAACATTTTATTGTCTTGGTAGAGGCAAGCGAGGGAGGGGGTGGGGATGGCGACTACAGGATGGTTGAAGGAGCAGGAGACAACCATGTCAGGGAGCTTTACTCTCAGTTCTCCGGACACAATGGTGCATCGCCACCTTGACGGGCGCGCCTGTATCAACACAGGACCAACCTGCCACATACTCTCAGTCAAGCCAGGCTGAAGGCCTGGGACATCAAAGCATGGCCCTGGCCTGAGCACTTCCACACAACACTGAGTCAATGGAGATGGGGGGCAATGGGGGGCAGTGGCCAAATTCTTCTCAACGGCATTCCTGACAATCCAAATTCAACAGCAGCATTTCCCGCACTGGAATCTGTTGTTTTTGCTTCATTCGTTGGTGCTCAACAAAGATATAAGATGCATCATAATCCCCAGGCTTAGACTGTTGGACCATGGCGTGTTTATGTTCTTTAATTAGAACCATGTCTGAAATCTATCTCACTGTAAAACAATATGTGCATGCATGTCAAAACACGCATGTTTTCAGATGTCTTAAAAGTGTTCTGCGAATCATGTTCCTAACCAGGAATCATTCGTTGGATAATTCATGCATTCTGCTGCATTGTACCGGCTTGTGCAAAACGTGTTCTTTCCGACCCAAATAGGCTCATAACACGGGGATCCGTCTCTAATGAAACAGAACGACCGTGTTCTTCACGGATACTTACAGCTGTGGCCCATGGCCTTGTAGTCATTCTCCTCAGAGTCTTCCTCCTCAGAGTCTTCCTCTTCCTCCTCAGAGTCTTCCTCTTCCTCTTCCTCTTCAGTGTCTTCGTTATAATTCCTGTCACACAGAGGGATTAGGATTACAAAAGTAGATTAGGATTATTAGAGCAAAGTAGGGGGGGGAAAGCAAAAACTACACCAGACTAAAAACCAGCATAAATGAATGATGCATA
>OMNR01002809.1:5618-19193 GCA_900303205.1 Mora moro
TACAATCCCCCCCCCCCCCAAAAAAATAACCACAGCCGCAGATGTCTGTCTCCTGTACGGCATGTTAACCGAGCTCCTCTCAAAGTCGGGATTTAATGCTTTCCTGCGCCTGCTTGCGTTAAACATACACGTTAGCTAACTGTGCGACATATGTTTGCGTTTATCTAAATGTGTCAGTGTATTAAAATATGAACGGTTTTAAATCCTTGTTGTAGTCTTATCACATCCTGTGGGGCATTCCGCAGTGGAGCAGTCGGGCGCTGTTAGCCGAGCTAGCTTGCGGTATACAGTGGTTTCAGGGAGGAATGCTAATTGACCATCCCCGTTTCAGTAGTTGAGCATATACAGGACGTTTTTACTCAAAACCCATGCAATAATGTGGTGAATTAACAAATAGTGATCGTAATCATTGTTCGTTTCAAGATTTCAGAGTAGTGAATTAAACCGAAAGTCTTCAATGTGTCAATCAAAGGCCCAGGGCAGGCTAGCATTCGCTGGAAATGGCGACTGCTAGCTTCGCTAAGCTAATGTAGCGCTCGGGCGTCGTCTCGCTGTTCTATGAATCCATCCTCCTACCTGATCTGATTTTGTGCAGAATTTCTAACCATCGCCAGTAATGTTTACGCGACCTTGCTACGAATATACCCTGCCACTAGAAATCGTGGGGATATAGCGCAGGTAATTAGTATCTGCAATGTTAGTCGGCATATGAATCAAGGTCTTTATCTGACAGGGATGTGATGCCCTACTTAACTATGCTCTATCATGAGTCCCTGCCTGCATTGAAATACTGTCCTGTAGTTTGAATTCGATGCACATTGGCATATGCATCTGTTTTTACAACGATAGGCCAAATATCCCTTATGTAAAGAACATTCTATGAATGGCACATATAACAGTGAGCTACAGTGTGATGGGAATGAGCTTTTGTTTACTAAATAGTCCAGTTAGAAATGAATGTAGTATATTTGCACAAGTGGTACAAGTCAATGTCTGAAAGCCCATACTGTTCTATGTCAATTAGAGTATTGTGGCAGTATACTGTTCACCATTTAATACATTCAGCATGAGCTTTTAGATAGTCACTTAGTTCCATGCTTTTTGTACTCGTTTATGCTTCTTTTGTTTTCCCATCCTTCCTTTGCTTATGGCTGTATACCATCATCATCCCATCTTATCCTTCCATTGTCAGGCCTTTTAATGTCTGGCGTTGAATTATTATTTTTTACCTTAAAAGTATTCATAACAATAACAAAGTTAAATTAAAAAATCTGGCCTGAATTGGACAGCTTTTAATGGCTTTTCCTGATTTCAATTTCACGCTTGATTTTTCTGATTTCATTATATTAGCTCAGCCAGGATTTACTAATAAGTAGAGCTGACCATATAATCTTGATATAGATATCAACTAGGGTTGGGAATCACAGAGTAACTCATGATATGATACTATCATGATATGTTGCCCACGATAACGATGGTATCACGATACAGCGATTCTGTGATACTTTCAAGACAATTAATCTAGAATATATTACAATATCTTTAACTAAAGAAGAAAAAATACCCCTAAAAAGTAGGGATTATGAGAGTAATAATATCTTTCGACTTGAAAGATGACGGTGCCTCTGATTTGCCATTTTCCCCTCTGAGTTATTCGTCTTCTTCACTGCAAGTTAGTTAACTTCACTTTACCCTCATTTTTTTGATAAGCAACCCAACCACGAGTCAAGTTGTGACTCTGGAGAGTCAAAATGGTAACGGGCTTAATGCGGGTAATCCGTTTAGAGCGCCAGCATGTTTTAATATAACATAAATATTTGGCACCAGTGTATTGATAACATATCGCAAGAGGAACTATCACAATATATTCCATTATCGATATTTTGTCCCACTCCTAATATCAACAAAGGCAGAATATATCAGGGGTTAAATAAATATGTAAAATTATCAAATTATATTACATTTACATTACATTTAGGGCATTTAGCAGAATATATATTGTTATATATATAGTAATATATATTGATATATACAATTTAGGAATTAAGAAATGTTAATGTAGTGCTACATAATGAAATTGAATCTACTCCGAAAACACAAATCTCTAAAAATCAATGTAATCAAATTAATAATGTATTTATATATGACTAAATGAATGGATACAATGCATTCATTGTATTTCCTTTAATTTTACGATGTGAAAAGATATATTGTTTAATGTTAAAGTACAAAATGGCTTTGCATGTATAATGCAACTGACCCCTATTGTAATGTCTAACTTTCACCACAGGTAGTTATGTAATCATATGAGAGAAAGTAGGAGGATAAGCAACATTTATTAGTCAAAGGAGCTCTATATTAGTTTCCCTATTGTTGCCCCTCACCAATTAAACGATCACTTCACTACGAGCGTACAAGGCACTGGCAATGTACGCTAGTAGTGAAGATATGAGTTAATTCATGAGTCACATCATCCAATGTTTACTTATTTGTGACTTAACGTTAACACTTTCATGAGCTACAGGTCAAGATAAACCAAAGTACATTGGCTGTTGTTTATTTATCATTATTTGTCTTATATTAACTTCTACCTGCCTTCCATCAAACTGACTGGCTTCTGCTTTATTTCTCTAACCTATAGCCAACCCTTTCCCCTGACCCTCAACTCATTGATCTGGCTATATGTTGTATCAATTCAGCATTTAAGCAATTCAGCAGTTAACCACATAAGAATAATAACGTGACATGGATGATATTATGGGAATTACCTTACATGGTAAAATCAATCTAATTGTGTCCTTGGAGACATGATGGCACATTTCCTATTAAACTGACATATATATTTTTTCAATTGCATGCAATCATGCATTAACATCACAATTCCAAATAGTATTGATTACACATGACTACTATTAGAAGTGCTATTATTGTTTTTCCATTGTGTAGCAAATCAAAACCTGAAGGATCAATACAGATCCTTATTCATTTTACCCGTACCTTATTATCCTGTTTCTCTCGGTATCCTATTGGCATTGAATTGTTAGACCATGCAGAGTGACAAACATAGCCAGAGATACAAATGAATCTTGGCCTTGGGGAAACAAAGCATAACATGGTGTATAGCGATAGTTTCCATCTTTATTTGCAAATAGGCGATGTATAACTTATAACATCCTCAGTGCAGTCTGGAGGGTCTTTGAGGTGAACTTGACAGTTTATTGTGTGTAACTTTGTATATGCCTACACAGTCATTCCCCTTCTGGGTCAATGAGGTGGTGTCACTTACAAACCATACAAAAATTGCAATGTGACATCACGTGGCCCTAACCAGGAGCCAATCAGAAAAGTTGATTTAAAACCAAAAAAAGTGCACATTTTAGGTGGTGCAAGTTTCTTTTTTCTTTTTTTATTCTTCCAAGGGATCTAGTGTGGCATGTATACAAATGTTTTGAACGGTGGTCACACACAATCAGACACGCGTGTATATGCAAATGTATAGTTATCAAAATGATAAAAGTGGTTCATCAGGCTAGACCAATGAACCACGATCTATAGGTTAGTTTAGTGGTGACAGCAGCCTGACAGGATTTTGTCAATGATACCGCCACTACCCGATTGTTTTTTTTAATAACCCATCTCTCTGTGTTTATTGTAGATACAGCTTGATCAAGGCTGTTTGTCTATTGGTTTGACTTGATTGTTTACTATCGGAACAACAGGACCAGCACAACACTTTTTATGCAACACTTTAACCAGAATTCACCAGACTTTACCAGCAGGAAAGAAAATGGGCCACGGTAAATTTCACATCTGCAACAAATTGACCTGATCTTGCAGTTTTGTGTTACTAAATTAGCATCCAGTAGCTAGATTTGCTATCACTTCTTCCATCAAATCCCCACTGCTGAACGGCTTAACATTCTAAATAGCAGTGAGTAAAATAGCAGTTACTAAGCAACAGCCATAGATAATAATTCTTCGGCCTGGGGCTGCAGGGATGGATGTTGCCGTTATGGGCACATTAAATAAGATTCTATTTAGATTATAGTCCAGTTACCGTATCTATCTCCAATATCAACCAAAAATGTGAATTTCAAAAAGGAGCATAGACACCTGTAATGTACACGACAACAGGTGTTTCAGATTAGATTGACTAAATTACAGAGCATGTGGAGTTTCTTTAAATGCACAGATGTGTGGAATGTCGTCTTATTAATGAGTGCAGCTGTTAAAATACCTGGCTGTGTGTGTGTATGTTTGTGTGTACATGTACTAAAAGGCTAGTGGTTTGTCTAGGCAGGCTCGTTGTTTTGATTTCTTCTCTTCTTCTCTCCGTTCCAATGCTTTCCCCTTCTCCTATGCAGCAAGGACAAGTTTGGAAGGTTTGCAAAGTTTATCACCTTCCACTGATAAACCCCGCCCCCTCTTTCCATACCCTCTCCACCTCACCTCCCTCCTTCGTACCTCCCTCCTCTAGTCCTCCTGGATACCTCTACTGGTCTGTTCTCCTTCTCCTTTGTGGCTCCTCTTCACTTCTCAGTCTGCGATACCAAAAGCAGGGCTTAACCCCAGCCCCCCCTCGGATTGAACCATTCCCATTGGATGCAGGAGATATCAATCCATAGTCTTTTAATCATTAGTCAATGGAACAGTAAATCAGGCTATTGGTTTCCAATATTTGTTTTCATAGGAAGTATTCATCATAATAACATGATTATATGATCTTTGATTATATATGGATTTTTCTTTACATTTCAGACTACATTATAACAAAGCTATTTCATACAAATGTCAGGTAAGTTTAATAGAGAAAAAAATTAGACAGATCTGCTGGTAAAAACAATGGCAAAGAGTGAATATGCTTGTCATATTTGCGTTAGTAATTTCTGTATCAATTTCAGTCAAGTGGAAACAATAGACCTCCTGAACCACGAGTAAAATGGTGATAACAGAAAACAAATAGGCCTATGGGTGTGGATGGAAAGTCGAGACAACAGGTGGCCAGTATTAATCTTCCACTGTCCATTTTTTGCCATCTTAATAGGTAATTTATTTTGATTCATTTATTATTTCGAATAATCAAAAGGTCTATCAAAAAGACCAGTTGTTCCAAATCTACGACTGTATGATCATCACTAGTACCTTTCATTTGGTTCATCTAATTGGACACATCCAAGATGCCAAAAAAAAAAAAACGACACGTCTAAAAGTTGACCTGGGCATTTCGAAAAAGCTTTGCCAGACTGGAATGAAGAAAACGATGGTGGAGCCAAGTATCAGGTCTGTTGTGGTGTCCAGGATGGGAGCTCCTCCCCCCCCACCCCTCCTCCCCTTCAGCTTGTTTTCACCTTACTCCCATGTACCATCCCACCATTCACAGACTCCCTTCCACCCATTCTCCACCCAGACCCCACCCCAAGCTAGCAAGCCTTTAGCTATCACCACTAATGGACTGGCATGGTTAACAATGCCAGTTAGCAGTGCATGGCTAGGAGCCCAGGTATAGGGATAGTTGGCTCACAAGGTAATCGGCGCAATTACTAACTTCTGTCAATTGGTTCTGCAATATTTATTCTCTGCGCTTATGAAACGCATAAATGGACGGTGTTTGTGTTTTCCCCACAGTTTCCAAAGGCAAGTCTCTGGGTAATCATGCTAGTGTTGATGTTGGTATTAGGACAACATTGTAGCATTGTTGTAGTGAAATAGCAATTCCCTGTGCTCCCCACTAGCCACAACAAGTTCCTTGTTTTCCATAGCTTTTAGTTTAAGCTAGTCTAAAAAGCAGGCTATTGTTCACTCACTTGGCATTAAAGGCCCACTGGAGGTTTGGATGTAAGTGAATTTGCACAGAAAAGGAACAGCGAAACAAGTTTTTGTTATTTTTTGTTTGGATTACATTTGTTATTTTCAGCTTGTGCCATATTACCCAGTCCTAAAGTGAACCCCTGCCATGGCGTTTCTGCTCCTGATGATCAACTGTATAGTTTAGCATGCTGTGTCCTTGTGCAACGCTTAGGCTTTGTGTTTGGAAGGTTTAGCCAGTGAGTTGTTGAGTAAGTTGACAACCATAGGCAGCCACACACTTGCCACATATTTCCATATTTTTAGGATCATTTGGATAGTTTAACTTTCCATTACATATGGGCGGCCATTCACGCACCATTTTGCATTCCCTGTTTTAGGTGTGGTGGCTTTGGTTTAGTAAAACAAATGCAAAATTCCCCAGATGCATAATGGTATTTAGTGTTCTAATGTTCTGTTCTTTGAATGACATAGCCCAATTAGCTAGCTAGCATGCATAACTGTTTTTGGTTTCATGTTGTACTAATGCATCATACAAGCTGAAAACACAGTCTGTTGTTGTAGAGCTACCTGGGGCTTGAGATGTGTTGCTTCATTGGCAGATGAGTGGAAACATATTGTAATGTTGATCTGTAATGTGGCGTTCATTTTGTCACCTGGTTGACACCATGTGACTCATTTGCATCAGTCTCCTGAGAGTAAATGTACCCAATACGCATGTTTACTCCTTAGAATTGGTCATTCACCGCAAAGGTTTGACTTTTTGGTGACCATATTTAGGGTTCTGTGTTGGCCACCGATCATGTTTATATTAACAGACTTGGTTATGGGACATGCATGGACTACATCCTCCTCACCATCCACTACTACTCTACCCATAATGCATGAGTGCCGTTGCCTTTTGTCAGCATCAAGTTGTGTCGGGCTCACGTAGCGTTCCCTGTGGTAGTGGGTAGTGGCAGAGAAACGGAACTAACTACAGGAGTAATGAACTCCATAACACACTTCATAACACATTCATTGATTAACACTTACTCTATTGTACTTCATTCAAACAGCCAAAGTTTGCTCAATGCAATAAATATTATTGGTGTGGGGCTAAGTTCTGTCTCTCTCTACCTACTGTATGTTGGTGATTTCTCCAGTCTGCCCTTTGTGCAGTGGTGCCAAAGTACCTATACAGCTGTGGATTTAAACTTTGTCATTTGTTCTTTTATAGTGTGTGAAAATGTTTGCATGTGTGTTTGTTTTCATGTGTTGCATCAGCTTGAGTCTGGAATTTCACCACATTTCAGCATTTCACTTCCCTAAGCTATTCTCCGCTCTTAGGGCAATCATAAGGATAACTCAGCTCTCGCTAAAAATACGTAATGTATATGTGGTGCTAACCACTTCATCTGTTGTGCCCAAGACATTGGAAAAGAGATGGAGAGCAGAGGTGGATATTTCCTGATTCATAAAGTAAAAGTCCTGCTGTAAGATATATATTTTTTTTTTTAATGTTATTATTTTTTGTTTACTTTACATAGTTGACTCCAAATAATAGAGAGGACTTTTACTTTCTGAACCTGGCCATTCAACCACCGCGAGAGAGGGAGAGAGACAGAATAATAGACCTTGCTGATGCCGTAGCTGAAGTGTATTGACATGTTTTTTTTGTTTGTTTTTTTTGTATGGTTTTCCTTCCCTCCTCTCCTCCTCGCCTTTCCTCCCTCCTCCTCCTCCTCCTCCTCCTCCTCCTAGGCGTGTGGGGACCCCAAGGCTAAACCCTCTTATCTGGTTGATAAGAACCTGGAGTCGGCGGTTAAATTCATTGTCAGGAAGTTCCCTGCTGTGGAAACCAGAAATAATAACGTAAGGACGCCTTTCACATTTTCGAGTGCATGTATGGAAAGCTGAGGATTATGCTAATCTTTTGTGTGTGTGTGTGTGTGTGTGTTCGTGTGCGCTGTATATGTGGGGGTCTAATTTTAAATTTGTGTAATAAAAATAAATACCAATGTACCAAAATAAAAATGTTTTTAGGAATAATTTGTGGTCATGTTTGTGTGCCCAACAAATGGTGTACTATCATTTATTATGAGATTATATTTGATTTATTCAAATGTTTTCTTTGGTTGGTCTACTTTTTGGTTAAATGCTTGTCAAATGCCACGTGCTTAAATACAGTACCATTTTCCTTCAATCCAAAACCTGAATAATTGTGTGTAATTACCATCATTGTTATTATTTTAACATTAGGCCTAACCATGGCTCTTAGCTTTTGTGTCAAACTGTCATTAAGCTAATCGCAGTGTGTGTGTGTATGTGTGTGTGTATGTGTGCGTGCGCGTGCGTGCATGTGTATATGTGTGTATAGCTGTTTCAAGCTTACTGCTTTGTTCAGTGCTAAAATTGTCTCTTACGTTGTTTTTATGCTTTGTTTCTGTGTTTGTGTGTTTTGTTTTGCATGCTAAAACTTGGCTTATTCCGGACTTGTGCTTTTTGGTAAGTTTTTTTGTATCCAAGTTCTCTTCAATTAATTTTGCAGTACTGTACTTTTTGTATGTATTTATTGTAATTGTTAAGTATTATTTGCTTTGCTTTGCCATTTTATTTTTGCACCTCTTGCAGCGATTTAGCTTTCTCTCCATCCACTAAATGAATTGCTGACTTGTTTGACAGCCAGTTGGCTGCCTGGCTAGCTCGCTGATTGGCTGGCTACAGAAATCCTGCTGTCTGCACCACAGAGTCAAGAGCTCTAGTATCTCTACTCAAAAGACAGTTCATATTTGATTGATTCGCACTGTCCTTTCTGCTGCTGTAACACTAGAGTTTCCCTTTTCTGGGATTAATTGTGTTATCTAAAATATAGAAAACACAATTGGGTCCTATAGTTAGCACCCATACAATCAATTTCCAAATGTATGTAGCCTATGTATTATTGCCATAATAGAATTTCCAAAATGTCCCCTAAAGCGTGATCTACATGCAATGGCCAAATGTTGTCTTCTACGTGGTTCCTTGGGTCTTCTGCATATTTCCAGCTCTTCCTTATAAGATTGCTGCCCACTCCAAAATGATAACAAACACTAGACAATTTACTTGAACCTTTTAGAGTTTATTTAGGTCAACATGAAGCCCTGTACTCCTTGGCTGTTAATAAAGAGGTCAAGTCCTCACCATTCACATACACATGAGCGTATCATATAACCCATACAGTGAATCTTTCGAGACACGAGCGCCCATCCGTGCGAGATGCAAAGACACGAGCGCCAACGTCCGCGCCAGATAGAAGAGATGCCAGATGAAATGCCAGGCCTATACCAAATATATGAAATGTCTCTCAAACTAATGTCTCAAATTGTACAATATAAAGTCCTAACACGAAATTCAATAACTGAGTTCTCACCAGTTTGATTCGTTATTATTCGTTCGTTCCTATAACCGTATCATTTATGGTTAATGAAGGTTTAGATAGAAGCGCCCCACAGTGATTTTAGTTTGATGATATTCACTTGCAAAACAAAATTGCTCGGCTTCTGTCAGATTAGTCTTGTTCTAAAGACTGGACATTGGACAATATTAGATCGCTAATGTTGATATTCAACAGTTTTTTTTTTCAGAATATCAAGGACATCGTGTGGCACTCGGGGAAATATGCGTGAAACATTGTAAACAACATGATCTGAAATAAATCGGCTGTCAATGAGCTGTTGAGGAAGCAAAAAAGGAGGAATATTGAAAGTCAAACTGAATTCATCATCGCGATTTAATTGTGTGTTCTGTCCTTTTGAAATGAACCAAATATAGGTTATTAAATGTCTCGAATCAATCTAATGTTATGATGGGCTATAATAGAAAACCAAATTCAATAAGTGTGTGTGTGTTGTGTCGGACACACAAAGTCATACGTGCAGAGTAGAGTTCTCAACTACTTGATCAGTTATTATTCGTTCGTTCATATAATTATAATACCAGTGTTGACTTGTTCCTCAAACGAATGTGTCAAATTTGACGACATAGCCTATAAAACAAATTAATTGCGTGTGTTCGTGTCGGACACACGTCGCCATACGCACATACTCACACAGTTGAGTTCTCAACTGCGTGATTCGTTATTAACTGTTCTTTCTTATAAGTAATTAAAAAGGTCATTGTTGTAATAATGGCTAATAATAATGGCTAATAATAATGTTGTAATAATTATTAATAATAATAATGGCAACAATGACAATAAATGTCATTGTTGCCATTATTATTATATCCTACCTTATCTCCTAACAATTTAGGCCTTTTCCTTGTGTAACCCCTCAAATGAAAAACACTACAGAGGCTGTGTCTGGGGCATAATATCCTCTAAACTTAGTAGGCCTAATCGGCTACATCTTGTCACTTACACTTATACTGATACATCTTGCAAATGCAAGACTGAAGTCTGTCAGTTTAATCTAGTTGTGTATTCTCAAAATGGAAAATAAAGCAAATAAAGGAAGAGAAAATGTGGAAAACAATCTAAGAAATATTTCAGCACACCACTCATAAATGAAAGAAAATAAATAAGAATTATATATTAGCACACCACACCATGTGCCGTCGTGGTCCGAATAGGCAGAGGGTTGGGGGAGTCCTTGCCGGGTCGGGGTCTAGCTCTGTTGGCTACTGTTGGGGTTCTCTTCCTCTTACCTCTGGGGAAATACATTTCCAGGGTTTCTTCTGGGTGCCACGCTTCCTTATGTCATAGTAAATATTGTTATTTAGTTATGTTTAGTTACTGAGTTATATCACTCAGTAACTAAGTAAGATAAGTTACTGAGTTATATTTACTGAGTGTGTGTGTATATACCTATATCTATATGTATATGTATAAATATCGATATAAGTATATCTATAGATATAGATATAGATCTCTCTCTCTCTCTCTCTCTCTCTCTCTCTCTCTATCAATCACACAGAAATGTTGTGGTGAGTTTTGTTTGAGATGATCTGCTGTTTTCTATCGGAATAACAGCGTAGCAACGGGGGGACATTTATCAAAATAAAAGCGCACTGACAACTCCCTTCTCCGATGTGGTTTCTACAGCAACAGCTGGCTCAGCTGCAGAAAGAGAAGTCGGAGATCCTCAAAAACCTGGCTCTCTACTATTTCACCTTTGTAGATGTGATGGAATTTAAGGTAGGGGCACACAGCCATTCGCGTGCAGGGTTTAAGTTCACCTCTAAATGCACTAAAACATCGACGTGTGGGGAAAGTGACAAGACGGGGATGAGGAATGTGATGAAGGTTTTTTTTTGGTGTTTTTTTTTGCAGGATCATGTTTGTGAGCTGTTGAATACCATTGATGCCTGCCAGGTCTTCTTTGATATTGTAAGTTGAGTAACCACAGCACACACACTTTAATATACAATCCTGACTTCTTGCTTTTTTCTGATTCTTACAGTTCCTAAAACATAAATTCCATCGGCATATGAATTCATTATACATTCTATTAGGATATAAAATGACATATCAGAATAGAGGAAGACCAGCACGTCCTGTCATTGTTGTTACCAACTTCCCGTTTCCTGTTCATCCAGACGGTGAACTTTGACCTGACCAAGAATTACCTGGATCTGGTGGTGACTTACACCAATCTGATGATGCTGCTCTCTCGCATCGAGGAGAGGAAAGCCATCATAGGCCTGTACAACTACGCCCACGAGATGACTCACGGTGCCAGGTAACTTGACACGCACGCATCGAGAACTGATATTACTCCTACTCGACACGAGGGGTGGGCCCAAATAGTGATACTGGAATGCATCGTGATACTGCCTCTTGTAATACGTTATGGATACACTGGCGCCAAATATCGATATTTTGCACGGCTTCGTGACTCCTCGTGGTGACGCTTATCAAATGAATGAGGGTAAGGTATCGTGTCATGATGGTATCATGTCGTGATGGTGTCGTGAAGGTATCTTCACCTGATGGTATCGTGTCGTGATGGTATCTTGACCTGATGGTATCGTGTCGTGATGGTATCTTGACCTGATGGTATCGTGTCGTGATGGTATCTTGACCTGATGGTATCGTGTCGTGATGGTATCTTGACCTGATGGTATCGTGTCGTGATGGTATCTTGACCTGATGGTATCGTGTCGTGATGGTATCTTGACCTGATGGTATCGTGTCGTGTCTTCAGTTACTCTGTGACCACCCCTAGTTGGGACACCCAGAGTCATTCCCATTCCTCTGCATCTTAACCAAAGGCATGAAGGAGAGAGAGGAAGCCATTTGAACCCAGGGCCTACTAGAGTTGGTTACTGTATTAATATTCATTTTTGCGGTAATGAGTAGTGTAACAGCTCTACTTTTTAGATTATGTAATTATATTATATTAATAATCTTAACATATGGATCGTTACTTGCATTACAAAAATAACTACTTTTATGTAGTACTCGATGCAACAGAATGTCTGAGTTAATACAACAAATGAATTAAATAAAACAAGTAGCCTATTTGTTTTCCATTCATGTTACGTTTTGAGAAACGCACATAGCCCCTGACTGGGCGCCGCTTTGACTCATTCTACAGTCCTGGATACTGTACCTGTAACTGTGAGAAGTGTATTATACATGGTCTCACTCTCGCTCAAATTACGCACCCAAAATAGACGTGGCCCCTTTTTTCGGCAGTTGTCCGACATAAAAAGTAAATAGTTCATCCACTGTGTGGAAAGAATATATATATATTATATATATATATAAGTATCACGTGTCTCGTCACATCATTTATGGATGTAACGGAAGAGTATATCAAAGTCGTGTAACAAATGATATTTCTGACAGAGTAATATCTAATGTATTTTGTTACTTTTGGAAGTAGTAGCCAGTGATATGTAGTATATTACTTTTGTAAAGTCACGAGCCCAACTCTGTGCTGTGAGACATCAGTGTCAATCCTACATGAAAGACAGTTTTAAATGAAGGATTAGTAACCATATCAGTTGCTTGTACTGACGTCACACTTGCCACTTGACTTGTAACTCAAGCAATCCAAAATGCACAAAGTCAAGCATTCTGTCACTGATTTTTTTAAATTTGAGAATCATTTGAGGACGAGCTACCTTTTTGTTGTTTGCGTTGCCGTGCTGTAGTCTGTCGTGCTCCTCGGTACCCTTGGTAACTGTCTGTTTCCATAGTGACCGGGAGTACCCCAGGTTGGGCCAGATGATTGTGGATTACGAGAATCCCCTGAAGAAGATGATGGAGGAGTTTGTTCCGCACGGGAAGGTAAACGGTCGGGGGCCGTATTACCCCGAGCGCAATCTGTAACTGCAGTTGAATATATGTACTTATTTTAGTTGTGTTCCGTCAAGGCAACCTGGCAACTGCTCATTCACAGAGATTTGTAAATGTATATATTTATTGTCTTGTATTCTTTATTCGACTCCTCTCCCAACCCCAGCAGCCAGCCCTATCTGTAAATACCTTGCATCTAATCTTTATTTTATTTCCATGTTTTTCTCTTATCTCTTTCATGTAATAGCGCCCGCATTGTTTTCACTCAATCATATCGATGTCGATCGTTCGTGATTCATTTCGATTCCTATGTGGAGAAAAGAAATCAAATAAGTCAACGTCACCCTTTTTTCCTTTGTATCCCGACCCCTGTTGTCCCGTCCTGCAGTCCCTGTCCGACGCTCTGATCAGCCTTCAGATGGTCTACCCCAGGAGGAACCTCTCGGCTGACCAGTGGAGGAACGCCCAGCTGCTCTCCCTCATCTCAGCCCCCTCCACCATGCTCA
>OMNR01002850.1:4364-17506 GCA_900303205.1 Mora moro
TGGTATGTTTAATAAAATATACATTTCATATTAATAATGAATATATTATTTTTTGTATCTCAGGTATGGTTAGTAGCGAGCAGTGCTATTTCCCCTTAGTAAGAATGAGAAGGCAGAATCAACCAGCATTTCCCTGTTGGCTGCCATCCAACCAATGACTTTCAACCGTCTTAAAGGCACAGTGACCACCAGTCTGGCAATGATCTAACGGTTAATATTTACTTTAGGTAGATTGTGTAGTAGCTCTAGAGAGAAAGCACACAACATGTATACACCCAAAGTAAGCAGAAACGTGTACATCTATGCAGAACCCATCTATGCGATCGCATAGGTCGCCCCGATCCCCACCAATGATTGGATGAGGTGGGAGTGGTTCCGCGAGGAAGACATAAAGGTCCTCCTTTCAGCTCGTCTACCTTGCTGCAAGCGGTCGTCTACGGCGTGGCGCACGAACACGGTTGTTACAACAACTCCATTCAATAAGTCGATATCGATCTTTGATTTTTGGACAAGCCATGACTAGCTACCACAAACCCGACGAGAAAACTCTGCAGGGACTGAAAGACGTCGCCAACAAGCTGAGAATCCACTCCATCAAGGCGACATGCGCTTCAAACTCCGGGTAAGTCCTCCCGTGCGATTGACGGTCGCTACCGGCCTCTGGACCGCAGACACTGGACCGCAGAAATCGGGGGACAAAAAAAAAAGTATGTTGCGTAATATAATGTTCTGCAGCCGACGGGTCTCGGCGGACGACCACGCGTGCACGGAGCTCGAGCTCCTCGCGTGGGCCGTGAATGGCACGTGTGGATAATATTCATGGTGCTCTCTATAAAACGCATTATATTGTATATTAATCGTTTTAAACGTTAACGTTAAAACTTCCCGGCTTATTCAACATATCAACTCGGCCGTGTCATTTTATTTATTTATTTATTTTTTCTGCTCGGGCTACTTTGGCCGATCGCCGTGTGGGTGTGTTCAAAGCTGCGGAGACGTAAATCAATAGCGAGTGTAATTTTGGACGTGTGCATGATTAACGAACTTTAACTTTGGTCACATAGTGACAAAAAAAAAAACGGAATACAAGTTAGTATAAAATGGTCGTGTTGTACTTTTTGTTCCACTTCCTAACTAAAGTCACATGCTCATTAAAGCGTCCCGTGGTACACTTGACGTTGGATTTTTAAAGTTGTAGCGGCAACGGAATTGGGTTTTATGGTCATTATTGTGTCATTATATTATCTGCAAGACGCCTGCTCCATACAAATATAAAATATGTCGGCTTTTCATATTCCCAACGGTAATGATGTAACCATGCGTGTATAGTACAATGATGAAACGCAGCGGCTCATCCTGGAAAACCAGTTTTTATTGCACTTCCTTAGTGTTTACAATGCACAAGGAAATGTTAATACCGGCCTGACCAGAAAACTGGCTTCCGTAAAGAGATTTCAAAATATCTTTATATTATAAAGAGCTTTTCAAATCTTTACGGAGGACTGATGAACTGATTGCTTTCTAGATTGCTCCTTCACTTGATGATGATGATGATGTACAATTACACCTGACGCACTGTTGTAGGCATCATCTATAACATTAAGATTGACATGATTTTATTCGTCAGCAGGATTTTCCCGGGAAGGACAAGGGGTAAACGATCACTTGGTTGCTAGTATTGTGGAATGTTTTGTGGAATGTAATTTTAACACTAACTCGGTTAAATGTTTGCATAAGATAACCTCGTATCTCCCCACAGTTGGTGAAATTTTGACCTTTTCAGATTAACCCACATGGTGAAGCTGACCCGTTATTGACCAATGCATGTTTCCATACCTGTCAAGATTTCAGTATTGAATAGTCTTGCCACAGTTCAGCAACTTGCTCTCAAAACATTTCTACATTACGGTTAAATTAAGGGTTATCCCAAATAACAATGGCATGCCAGATATGTGTAAATTGCTTACTTTATTTGGTAGTTCAAGTGGCCTTGCTTACTTGGATTCACCCATTTCATATAATTGTTATTGGCCTCTACCTGCAGGACTAGCTGCCAATGAAGGCAGCTTAGGTGGATTTTTGTTTGCAGTAACGCATGGGTTGGTGTGTCCTAACAATGCAGCTTTAAAAAAAAAAAAGTTTAAACAACTACTAACTGGCGTTCTCCCCCTCTCTTCCTACAGCCACCCGACTTCATGCTGCAGTGCAGCCGAGCTCATGTCGGTGATGTTCTTCCACACCATGCGCTACAAAGCCGATGACCCCCGCAACCAGTGCAACGACCGTTTTGTCATGTCAAAGGTCGGCACGTCCACAACGAACGTCCACAATGACCATTTTGGTGGCGGTTGGTAATTCTTCCTTTTTTTTTTCCTAAATGAATTCATTTATTCCTAGGGTCACGCTGCGCCAATCCTGTACGCCGCCTGGGCAGAGGCCAGCTACGTGAAGGAGTCTGACCTGCTCAACCTGCGCAAGATAGACTGTGACCTGGAGGGGCACCCTACACCTGTGAGCCGTTTAACCACGTCCGGTCCGCATATATCTGTTTCAATAGTGGCTTTTTAGACAGTCTTATGAACCTTCTTCTTTTGTCCACCAGAAACTGGCCTTCGTTGACGTGGCTACCGGCTCCCTGGGCCAGGGCCTGGGAGCCGCCTGTGGGATGGCCTACACTGGGAAACACTTTGACAAGTCCAGGTGAGAAGGTTTTATTAAGAACTGGTACATGTCTTATGTTTCCGACACCTCAAAGTATTTATCTGGATGTAAATCACATCCCTTTGGCCTTTTGCAGCAGCCTTAACTAGTTTTATATCAATATGGTAAAGTGTATGACGGACCCTCGCTACACGTTCTTCACACCGAGACTCGGATGCTCTGCTTGAATGGGGCACGTCGTGCTCAAGCGTCCCCTCGCAACACAGACATTGGGCGAGCTCGTATTCTCTGCAACCCAAAAAATGAGCTGAAACTTTTGCCTAATGCAAGCGTAATTACTTATTTGGATGCGGCAGTTGTCTTAATGATGTATCCGTGCATCAATTTAATATGTGCAAATATAACATAAACATGTTTCTGCTCATGACCTGCTTTGTCTAAGGTCGTACTACGTAAGGTAGTACTTGGATGTTGGGCCAATTCCTCTTAAAATCCAAGATGTCTTCATTTGTTCATAATGTAATTTAAAAATGTGTCCCTGCCATTTTGCTGTAGTTACCGCGTGTACTGCATGATGGGTGACGGGGAGTGCTCCGAGGGCTCTGTGTGGGAGGCGATGGCCTTCGCCTCGTACTACAAGCTGGACAACCTGGTGGCCATATTGGACATCAACCGGCTGGGCCAGAGTGAACCTGCGCCCCTGCAGCACAACATGGAGGCCTACCGCAAGCGCTGTGAAGCCTTTGGGTGAGTTTCCACACTTTGGGGGAGCCTTGAGGACGGGGGCACTTTCGCCATGAAGCAGTGGCATCATCTCCTCTTCCTCTTTTACCTTCCTCATGAGTCTCTCCTCACCGTTGCACTTTCGGTGTTAATATGGTTGATGCTGAAGCACTGCTTGTGTCAGTGGTTAAAGGTGCTGTAGGCAAGATTTGAGAATTGTAAAGGGAGCAAGATTCTGAAAATCAACATCCCAAAAAAAACGTCCCCTACGTATTCTGCCATTGAGAAGTGGTCTGTGTCATTCACGCACCTGTGATCGACGGGGACGATGGCTTCCCCGAACCAATCAGGGAAGAGATGCCCTGATTGGTCCGAAATGAGCCAGGAGCGGTCTAAAATCTAAATTGTCTTGCGGAGGCAGGCACGTGGTGAGCCAGAACAGATATTCTCAGAGCATTTCACTCGATAATAGCTGATGAATTTCTAACAAATTACACAGAAATGATGGCTCTTAAATCTTACCTACAGCACCTTTTTTTTTTTTATATCTTCTGCCTAATATTTGTCCCGTTGTCCTGAGTTAATAATTCCTGTAATGTGTAGCACGAGTAACCCTAATGATGTCTCTCCGTGTAGGTGGAACACGTACGTCGTGGACGGCCATGATGTGGAGGAGCTGTGCAAGGCTTTCTGGCAGGCCAAGCAGGTCAAGGACAAGCCCACCTGCATTGTGGCCAAGACCTTCAAGGGCAAAGGACTTAAAGGTAGGCACGCCTGACACACTGGGAGGGAATTGCCCACTAGTAGCACCTAGAGTATTTCATATACAAGATCCGGCTCACACATTCCTCCTCTTCCCTTGGTTGTAGACATTGAGGACATGGACAACTGGCACGGGAAGCCCATCCCCAAGGACCGCGTGGACGACATCCTGAGTGAGCTGCAGGCTCAGATCCAGGTTCCCAACAAGAAACTCACCCCCGAGCTGCCCAAGGAGGATGCAGCCCCCGCAGACACCACCCCCATCGTCCTGTCCAAACCCCCTGCCTACAAACTAGGAGACAAGGTACCCGTCGACCCCTTTCAATACCTGAATTTACCTCTGCGTCTCTACTTCTGCTTGGTGAACATTTTTGCTATTTGCTATTGCACAAAAAGCAATGTTTAAGATATGGATTGGTAAACCTATTTGGTCCTTATTTGGTCATCTGCATACGCTTGCCATCACCTGAGATTAGTCCCATTATTGACCGGTTCTGGTAGCGTAAACATTGCCAAACCAACATATTCCTTTCGCTATTGACTCTTGTCCTCCTGGTCCCAGATGGCGACCCGGCGTGCGTACGGTGTGGCTCTGACCAAGCTGGGAGAGGCCAGCCAGAGGGTGGTGGCCCTGGATGGAGACACCAAGAACTCCACGTTCTCCGAGACCTTCAAGAAGGCCTTCCCCGACCGCTACATTGAATGCTTCATCGCTGAACAGAACATGGTAAATGCGTTTGAATGCTACTAGGTGTCGTTGACACCGTCTCCTTATGCAACAAGCCTGTATCTCCCCCCCCCCCCGTAAAGAAAATTAGAAATCTGAAAATTAGATTGAAAATGTAATTACATCGTTTTTGCATTGACAAATTGAATGCAAAAGGTTAAAGTCAAGTCCAACTTGAAGGTCATGTAAAGGCTTACGAGCCGTATGCTAGTGGGATCATTCTTGCAGTTCCTTTTTAGAAAGGGCTGCTGTAATCTGCTCCGGGTTCAACTAATCTGTTGCTAATTCTTCTCTGTTCAGATAATCCTGGTCACTTTACTGGTCCTAGTCCAAACAACTCAAAGCCAATGTCGCATACTAGTTGTTGATGTGACTCGGCATGGAGACGTATTGCATTATCTAAATTGATTTGATTATATATTGAATACAGGCAAAATAAAATATCACAATCCTTTAAACATGCACTTCTCTTAGAGATGATGCACAGCTCGTCGGCTCCAATGGGGTGGCTGTTTTTAATCATTGATTGTGAGCGTTTCCTTTTTAAAGGGTAAATTGGGTAAATTATTTTAAATCTGTCGAGTTGAATTTGAAACTACTGCTATTGCCTGCAGATCAGTGTGGCCATCGGCTGCGCCACCCGAGACCGCACCGTGGCGTTTGCCAGCACATTTGCAGCCTTCTTCTCCAGAGGATATGACCAGATCCGCATGGCCGCCATCTCCCAGTCCAATGTGAACCTCGTGGGCTCCCACTGTGGAGTCTCCATAGGTAAGCTTCACAAGAGCACGTCCAGAGCTGACCATAGCATATCATTGTCCTACTACAGCTCTTACTCTCCCTCTTCTTAATAATGGGACAGTGCTTTGGATTTGGCATCCACTGCACATGTGAATAATGGAAGGGCTTGGGTAATTTATTGTAATATAAGACTTGTCGCTGACTGGGCATCTGTTGAAAAGCACTTGGTCCACTAACGATGCTTCTGCCCGTCACTAGGCGAGGACGGGCCCTCTCAGATGGCTCTGGAGGACCTGGCCATGTTCCGCGCCATCCCAACATGTACAGTCTTCTACCCCAGTGACGCAGTGTCCGCAGAGCGGGCCGTAGAGCTGGCCGCCAACACCAAGGTTTGGCGCTCCCGCTGGCAGCCGGCCCGTCTTGCTGAATGGGTGTGTGGGTGTTGGCAGGCCCCCGTTCTCACGTGTCGACCCTTTTTGTTTGCAGGGAATCTGTTTCATTCGCACCAGCAGACCAGAAACAAAGGTCCTCTACACCCCAGATGAGAAGTTTGAAGTGGGCGTGGCTAAAGTAAGGGGAACTTTTTTGAATGCCTTTTTTCCTGCCGGCCAAATGGGGACGCTGGTGTTTAACGTCGGCTCGGGTGGATATGGATCAACTTGACGTCATTGTATGCGTTTGTCCAAAGGTGGTGCGCCAGTCTGACACTGATCAGGTAACCGTGATTGGAGCGGGTGTGACTTTGCATGAGGCCCTGGAAGCTGCCGACATCCTGGCTGCAGAGGGTAAGTGCAAGGCGCCATCTAGTGGCAGTAGGCAAACACTACAGTTTTCATTTTCCTGCAATTGGCCTGCAATCTCTCCTTCCTTGATGCAGGTGTAGGTATAAATAACCATGGCCTGAAACAAGTTTCCAGTTATTTTTAATTCATTTTTTTAAGAGGTGATCGTGTGACAGAAAAAAAAACTATTATTAAAGCTTATGCTGGGTACCCACTACAGGATAATTAGACCAATCTTGTGTCCAATTTCCCCTTTCAGACTCCGGTCAGCAAAACCCCTATTTATTTATTTTCATTTTTTATTTTTGGTGGTACAGATTATCCAGTGGGGTTTGTTTGTTTGTTTGTTTTTTACTTGCTGCACTGATTTTGAAATAGTGTACCGTTTTGGCAAAGTTGTTACCTTCCAAACGACCAAAACAGTTAACATCTTCATCCATCGTTAGGTGTGTGTGGTCTCTCTCTCACATTTTCCAAATCTGCATTTCAATCGGCATTAAATGTAATTTATGCCCATTTAATCAACCAGTGTTAATGAATGACCCCGTCTGACCTGCTGGGGGTTCCTTCCTACTGTGCTCCTCCCAGGGAAAAACATTCGCGTGGTGGACCCGTTCACCATCAAGCCCCTGGACGCCGCCACCATCCTGGGTGCCGCCAGAGCCACGGGCGGCCGCATAATCACTGTGGAGGACCACTACAAAGAGGGTACGCTCATGTTTGTAGTTTTTTTACGGTTTGACTGTAGGGCTGTACCCTCGGGAGTCAAATCGTGGTTCAGAGAGAGCCCCCCCCCGGATCAACTTGAATGATCTCCGTCAAACAATCGTGGGTTTTAATGTGCTTCATAATAACTGAATATAACAGGATATAGAGGCTTAAGATGCAGGAATTTCATTGCGTATTAATCATGGGGAAAGTCAAAATAATGACTACAGGAGAACTAATGCTTCGGAAGCAGACTTATTTCATGTTGGATCCAATGATCTTGTCTGTTGTGGTTGGATTTAGCCTGTCGCATCAACTTGTTGAAGTAACCCGCTTACCCTAATGGTGTGTAACACTGGATAATGGTATTACACTTCTACTATATTATAGCATATATTATATATTAGTATATTATAGCAGCTTCTGAGACTGTACAGAGCCTGGGACGGAAACCAAAAACTGCAAGGGGCAGAGTTGTGTCTTCTTTCCTGTTTCATTAGACATTATACCAAAGAAGGCTCATTCGTGCGAGTGGATGAAGCTTTCAGAAGGGATTTTAATACATTTAGTTCTACTGTTGCCAGTCTACACAGTGTAGATTTTAAACCTTTTACAGACTTTTACTTTTACTACTGCTGGCAGAGTTTGTGTTCGCCAATTACACGCTTACAGATCCCCACTTCCAGCAACATGATTAGTTGAAACGAATATGAAGCGAAAGAAAGAAAGTGAAACCCAGATTTGAGCTCATCTGCTGTCAGACTTGCGCTATTAATCTAAAGCCTGATTTGTGAGACTTAACAGTACACTGACAATGGGCATCATGTGTGTAGCGCTTGGGTTCCTCCCATCCACCAGCTGCTGTTACTAATCTGTTGGCCCCCTCTCACTCCCGCCCCAGGTGGTCTCGGCGAGGCAGTGCTCTCAGCGGTGGGGGACGAGCCCGGCGTGGTGGTGACCCGGCTGGCGGTGAGCGGCGTGCCCCGCAGCGGGAAGCCCCAGGAGCTGCTGGACCTCTTCAAGATCAGCGCCAAACACATCGTCCAGGCCGTGCGCCAGACCTTCGCCAACTAGAGGAAAGGGAGGGGAAGGACGCCTTCTCCTCGCCGCACACTTCTGCATTCTTATCAACTGACTTCCAGCAGCTAAAACTCTTGCAGAACCTCGTTGACCTCGCCTGTACCTCTGGTGCCCCCTTGTGGCGTTTACTATCTTGTGCAGCCTTTAACTGTAGTACCAGCGACTCGCCGTTTGTGGAGTTCAATAATACAAGAGTGGAGGAAATAACTGTTTTTAATTTGTAGCGCTCTAGTTTCGCTCCATGTAAACTTTCCTAATAAGTATCTACTACCCACCTCACCCCTAACTGGACTCGAGTAGTTCTTTACACCCGTTTTTTTTTCTCTTCTGTTTTTGGATGGTTTTCTGTAAGGAGCTTGTGGTGTCTACCTGTTTACCGTGTGCTTGTTTGCATTTTCACATGCGTTTGGTTCCGTCCACGTCTTGTTGTGATCTCCTCAACAACACACACTCTGCGTTCCATCCTCTCGTCGTCTTCACGATGACGACGATCACGTCCACTGGTTTCTGTGCTGCCCACCAGAGAAGATGGTTGTAACTATTTCTCTTGCCGTTCATTCCATTTGGTTGTATTGAAGTGCTGATCACTGGTTGGGAGTCCTTGCGGAGTTGAACCATCTGTGTAATATATGGGCTGATTATGTCTGGCTGTACACACTTGACGCGCTCTAACTGTTACTAATGGTAGTGAAACTATCACCTGTTGTCATCTGGATTGCAATGCTGTGTACTAAAATAAATAAAAAATACTTGACCATCCCATGAGCTGTTTTTGCCTGTGCTGCTTAATATTTAATCTAGAAAAATGACTTTAAATCCTAGTGTATCTACTAGTGTCTTATTGTATTAGTGTATTTGTGGTGTTAATTCAGGGAGTACAATGACTAGAGGAGCTCTTCCAGCAGCAGAGCGTGTTCAGTTGCTCTCCCAGACAAGCGTTCTGGTCCTTCTCGGGAACATGACACTGTACAAAGGAAATTAAGTCAAATTAACGGATTAGCTAACTAGCCTCAGAGCCAGCCTTTAGGGAGAGTCTGAGACCAGGAGTGAACCTGCAGCAACGGCGGGGAGAGGTCTACCTCAAACTTGGTCAGCAGCCAGTGAAGGAGTCCGATAAACTCAGGACTGCAGAACACAAACAAACGCTTGTTCACTCTCTCCTTCTGTTTTCCCCTGGCCTTGTCGGTGGGCTTTTCTTCTGTCTTCAGACTCCTGCTGCCGTCCTGTGCTCTCCTTTTGGAGCTTGCTTCTCCGACTTGGCCTTCTCAAGTCAGAAGTCATGTCTTCTGGCCTTGCCAGGCAAACACATTTTAAAAAACATTTTTGGCTCACCAGTTTGCACCAAGACCACATCCCGTGGACGTCAGTAGGCCTAACCTATTACACACCCATTCACACTTAGCAAATGCCATGGTAATATTTAGCCTCCTACTCACTTGAATTGATTAAAAGTCATGATCATGATCAGTATGGTGACTATATTTCCATTACTTTTAAGTGATAATTCTCTGTTAATCCCGAAATGGCTGAATGTGAGTATTGATTAGTATTCTGCCAAATAAATGTGATCTGGTCTGGTCGACCTCATGAGTCGTCCCACAGTCTTCATAAAGCGCCTGCATTACTGAAACGAACCATTAACCTGCCTGTTGGGCCTTCAAAAGTTAGCAGTGTGTGTGTGTGTGTCATGAGGCAAGATTAGCCCAGAAAGGGACCAAATACTAAATTGTCTTTTTTTTTTACAAATTCAGTGTAGTGTAGTGTAGTGTTGTCTAGTTTTGTATTACTCAAGTAGTTCCTTTCTTTGAAACTTGTACTTGATACTTTTACTAAGCTCTTTTTCTGTAATAGTTGGACGAGTACTTACTTCTACTTCTACTTGAGTAACGGTAATTTTAAAGGACTTTTGGCTAAGCTACATACCTCTGCCTCTGCTAGTGTTTATGGTTTATCACCCAGGCTGCCGGTGTTTACCTTGGAAAGCCGGATCAGGACATGGGTGTTTCAGTGTTGAGTGTAAAACGGTCCACACATTTGGAGCACGGCTACTTATTGTTCATTCATTTGGACCATCTATGCCAAGTTCCAGTACTAAGAATTGTGTTACGTGCATCATCCACACTCCCAGATACGACGGACACTGCGACCTAACCCTAGACACGCCGTGTGTGTAAAAAGGGTCAGCGAGGCACATGAGTGGGCAGTGAGTTGGGTTTGGCTCCACAGTGAGAAACCCAGTTGTGCTCTTCTGTCAGTCAGGGGCTGACTCAGCGTGTGTCTCCATAGCGCTGTGTGTACTTGTATGTAAACTACAGTTCGTTGTGAGTACTCGTACACCCCCCCCCTTTGCTTCGTACATAGACGCCAATGAGGGCCTAATCAAACAAGGAAGACTCCAGCTTGAACTGTGTGTGTCTGTCTAGGAGAGCATGTCTACATAGCTGGCTGCCTTCGCTCGCCGCTGGGTCAGGGTCGCACTCACCCAACGGAACCCGCGGTCCAGGAAGGTAAACAGTAGAAAAGAAAACACCAAAAAAAGACACATCACCACCACCGAGTGCTATGTCTGTCCACAGTCTGACAGACGTGTGTCAGGAGCACTATTGTGTTGGAGACACAGATTCTACCTTGTTGTGTCAATGTGAATACACCCCCACACCCCGGACCTCCACCCTCACGCTGGGTTCTTCCATACGGTGTGACGGGAGAGAAGGAGAGAGGCGTGGCCTGGGTGTTTTCCTGCGCTACGAGTGGAAGCTTTTGTTAACAATGTGAGAGTTGATTTTTTTTTTCTTTTCTAACCTTGCTACCTCCTACATACTCTTTCCCCTTATTTCTGTCTTCTCTCTCTCTTTTCAGATGCCTTTCAGCCGGGCAGGTGCTGTCTAAAGAAGGAAGTCCCGGGCGTTAACGCAGAAAATTCTTAAATTCATACTTTGACCCAGACCTTTTCAAAACAGAAGTCCACCTGAGAGACAGATTTTTGAGGACTTGAAAGGTCAGGTTTCTCTCTCCGGTCTTTGGTGCACGGTCCTTGGACTCGCAAGGCTCCGATGGTGATGGTCCGAGGGCGCAAGGGATGGATCTCCTGCCTTGTTCTCACCGCTCTAGTTGTGTCCGTGCATCGTACGGCTGGGTCGACGGCCTCGTCCGGGCCAAACACGTTAGAAACAGAAGCAGCCCCCCACCTCCCCGGGATCACTGAGGTGGTGGCGGTGTCAGACGATCCTCTGTCAACCCCATCTCTGTCTAACGGTAAGTGGATTTTTAAAAATCAAGTTAAGGTAGGCCTACTTATTTTGCGTTTCAACTGCCTACCGACCGTGTCCCTCTGAGACCTCAGAGATGTGAATGGATCCATCCATTGAATGTGTCCTTTGTGTCTTTGTGTTGATTTGATGTTTGCTAACACCTAATATAACTCCTAATATACCAAATACATTCATGAATTCAATGCATTATTAAAGCTAATATTAATATGGAATAGTCTTGAGTTTGAAATTCATTGATTTTTAAAACCTGGCGTCTGGTTTCACCGTGGCAAATACAGGGCAGAGATATGCCATTGAAATGTGTACTCATTTTCTTTCTGATTGGCAGCTGTGGATGTAGAACACGACCGTATCCACACTGAGGCAGTGGAGAGGGAGGCAGGAGGGCTGCTTGATCTTGATCTCCAAAAGCTGGAGGAGCGCAGGAGGAGGAGAGGAGCCTGGGGGATGAGGAGACACGCAGCTACCGTGGAGGCCACGGCATACAGAATGGTCAGAAAATATCCCTTGTATTATTATTGCCAATGACATAAAAAAAAAACAGCCTGAGCATGTTTGATGTGGTATAACACATGTTCAGCCTTGTAAAAGTCTTCATTTAAGAGTTCGGTAGTTTAATTTCCTGTTTTCATGTCTCGCACATCACAGCTTTTAAACCGTAGCTATAAACTCAGCGGTGACTCTTTCTTGGTGACTGTTTCTTGTGGTTCTAGGCGGGGCTGGGGCGCCCCCTGGCGGGCTGGAAGAGGCACAACGGTAAGAAGCAGCAAACTGGGGCCCTGATGTCTGTGCTTAGGGAACTTCACGCTGAAAAGAGCAGGCTGCTGGATGCAGAACCGAACACGGGGGACAAGAAAGGAGAGGAGGAGGAAGACGAAGATGATGATGATGATGAGGACGATGACGACGAAGACGATGACGACGAAGAGGAGGAGGAGGAGGAGGAGGAGGAGGAGGAAGAAGAAGAAGAAGAAGAAGAGGTTTGGTTTTTGTGATGACTTGAAAACAAAGGGCAAAGAGACATATTCATGATACTGTTTTGAAAGAAGCATTCTTATGATAAATGAGGATTTGTTTGGCTGATCTGTTATAGGGAGAAGAAGGACAGGGCGAGGAGGAGGAGGAGGAGGAGGAGGAGGAGGAAGAGGAGGAAGGGACTGAGGTCCCCTCCAATAAGACGGAGTCTCTGGCAGGCTTCAATGGCTCTCTCCCTGAAGCCTGTCAGACTACCAGTGACCTGATCAGCTGCAGGGGCCTTGGCCTGACCCACCTGCCAATCATCACTGACCTGGGGGTCACACAGCTAGACCTGGCAGGTGTGTGTGTGTGTGTGTGTGTGTGTGTGTGTCTACACATGTGTGTGCATGAATGTACTTGCACAGCAGACAGCCGCAAATTCAATGTGACATGTATATGACACATGGAACTGCACATTGTAAACGAGTGGGCACACACATATATATATATATATATATATATATATATACATTGATGATGAAGATGATGATGATGTTGATAACGATGATGATGATGATGATGATAACGATGATGATGATGATGACGACCCCCCATCGTGACGTGCTCCCCCTGGTGTCCTCCCAGAGAACAACATCAGCCACGTGGCTCCGGCAGCCCTCTCCGCTCTCCCCGGGCTGGTGGCGCTGGACCTGGGCAGGAACAAGCTGG
>OMNR01002857.1:4321-18986 GCA_900303205.1 Mora moro
TACACACTTGTGTATTATACACTTGTGTACTTTTGTACATTGAGTATAAAGGCTTGCGTCTCTATAGCACTATTTTTTACATGAGTTTATATTATGTCATTTAGCAGACATCAGCATGCTTTGCAAAGCAAAGGCCTTCAAAACAAGAACAGAGGTGCTGGGTGGTGGATGGATAGTATTTTGTCAATCATTACCAATTAGAGTTGGAGTTCAATGCAAAAGATGTTGCTCTTAATGCAGTTCCTTTGTTGAGAGAGTACAGGGTATCCCGGGAATAGACTGGTGCACATGTCACCAGCATACATTGATTACCCTGAGAGATATTTACATCCAGTAGCCTGCTAGCTCCTAGTTGGGTCTGCTGAAGAAAACTGGTTTTAGGGTCATTTTGATGGAAAAATGTTTTTGGTCATTTCCTTCCTCTGTTCAGTTCTTACTAGCGGGTTTGTTTATTTGAACGATCACAATATTATAATAGAACCATCATATTTTACCACTGTGGTTGGTTTCAGTTGAAAGTAAAAGAGGGTTAAGTTTCTATACTGGGAGAGTGGAAGCAGTCTGGGACTGGTCAGTCTATTCCAACTTGGAAAGTGTTACAAATTCACATTCAACATTTACATTTAGCAAATGTTTTTTTATTTAGGGCATTTAGCAAACGCTTTTGTCCAAAGTGACGTACAGTAAGTACATTTGTCAGAACAACTCAAAACACTTAACATTCATAGTAAACATATCTCTTGCTTTTTCACACAACAACAAATGACAATACGTTGACTGCAGTGGGCCACACATTGACATGGATTCATCAGGCTAATGACGTCATCTAATGTTTACATTTACATTTAGGGCATTTAACAGACGCTTTTATCCAAAGCGACTTACAAGTACATTTGTTTGAAAGAAACAGCAATATATTGCTGAGGTAAATAAAGATATGAATAGAGCAGGTCTTCCAGCATTCCAAATTGCAGGGTAATGTGTGATTGAACTGATTTTAGTCACTTAAAAGTCCCATTTAGTCACCGATATCAAAAAGTTGACATTTAAAGTTCTAGTAAACTTCTGTAACTTCTGTATGTAAAAACAATGACTCAAGAAGTACCACCACACAGTTGTGTGGCTACGCCAGGCAGGTCAGGTCAGCAGTGGGCTGGAGAGTATATTATAAAGGAAACACACTGGAAGTGGTCATTCAAGCTGTCTGGGTGAGACGGCAGGGGAAGCAATGCTGGGACTGTTGTCAGTAGTGCAGAGCTCATGTTTTTCCTAACACTTTGCATTACCACAGTTATGCCCTCTATACCAGACGGCGAACCCCCTCATCTCCTGCAGCAGGGTGACGGGGCTGTCTCGTCTTTTTTTTGGGTTTCCAGTTTCCACAGCGTCGTGACGAGACGAAGACGTGCGCGTAAGTCGCATACATACATCGAGGTCGACGTGCGCATGGTTAGCAGAAGTCAAAGACAAAGACGTATGGATACAAGCGAAGGAGAAGACCGGCGTGCCGGGGGCCCTGTAATGAGAATAATGACCGCGTCAACATGGAAAGATGGATGGCACAGAGTGAAAGGAGCAGAGGAACAGAGCAAGCGCTCCACCGCGAGTGGGCAAAAGGGAGTGGTTGACGGCAGAGCCTGTAAATCCATTTGGTTCTTCAGACATGGAGGAAGAATGGAACTGACAACGGCTTGCGGGGCCTGGCGCTCCATAGAGTGGAGACCAGAAGGAAAGAGGCGAGAGAGAGAGAGAGAGTAGAGGAAAAATAAATAATGTGTCACCAAGTGGGAGGAGGGGAAACCGAGGCAGGAGCTGTCAGAAGTCTGCTGCTGCGTGTAGATTAAATCTGTGGCTATATAAAGAGGGAAAGCACGGCAGAGCCCCCCCCACCCACCAGACGCCACCGTCCACACCCCTTCGCCCTGTCGCTGTGACATCACTCCCAGACGTGAGAGCGGTGCTGAGGGAGGAGGCGGGGATGGACAGTGTCGGGGGTGTATGACTAACCTAGCTAAACTGATCTCGCTGCACACTCACTGAATCTGTGTTTATTTTGTACAGGCGTTGCATAAAACCCAAGGTCAAATACATGGGACTTTTGCCTTGTGACTCATTGAAGGGGAAGTATAGAGCATTAAATGATTCACACATTGGAGGATTAGTTTTTTTTGTGAGCTAGTTTTTAAATATATCTGCCAGGTTGGACGGATGGATCACTGCTAGTTTGGTTTTGGATGGCGTATCTGTTTTCCATGGCAGAATGTGCCTTAATCTGGGAGCCACCGACAGCATTATGATGGATGTGTGTTTGCTGTGCATCACTCAGGAGATGAGAGATGTACGCGTCAGTTGTTTTCGAACACACTTATGTTGGTGCATATTGTTTGTCGCCGTCTACAGGTTCATGTTTCAGTGGGTGTGTGTGTGTGTAGGCTTAAGGGTGCGTGGATGTGTGTGTCTTGCGTGTGTGCATCGGTGTGTGTTTGGTGACTGACTAGGTAGATTGCTGTCAGAAAAGCCCTGCCATGCAGTCAGTCACATTCGCTGTGATTGCCGGCTGTGTTTCTCATTTGAAGCGAGGCTTGTCCCACCCGTGTTCCCCATCCTTCACGTGACCCCCAGTCGGACGACGAAGGCATCATTGCATCCTGCTCTGGCAGCAGAACTGCAAGGCCTCAACCCCCACTCTGTCTCTCTCTCTTTATCTCTCTCTCTCTCTTTCTCTGTCATTCCATCTCCTCCTCCCTTTCAGTCCGGGGCTGTGCGGCAGTCGAACTCGCCGAGCGACGGACTCATTTGGACCCACTCAGTTATCTCTCTGTTCAGCCCTAAGAATCCTTCACGGCTTTTGTTGCCATCAATCAAAACCTGGCTGCCAAGGAGACAGAGACACTGAGGGATGTCAAAACACTGTCCAACCAAGGGGCTCAAACATGTCGGGCTTGGCTCCACATTTACACATACACATAAGATTCTATGTTTATTTAATGTGGACGATTTTCAAATGTTTTCCTGAAGCCTGTGTGGAGTGATGTGTGAAAGAGCAGGGCTTGCATCAGTGGGTGCTCAGAGAATGACAGTTATTGCATCATCAAGCCAGAGGAAAAAAAAACCCAGCAACTAGGATTGGAGGAGGCGTTTTTTGCTTGCAGGCTGCGAACGGGGGTCTAGGCTTCAGTGAAAATTGCAGGCAAGGACAAATAAACTACAGAGGCTCATCTAAAAAGCACTTCATGAATGTTTTCCTGCAAATGGCTTGAGCAAGCTTCCATACCTTTAACGTCTGTCTGCTAATTGGATGCTGCGTTTGACCTCTCGCTAGTTTTATGTCGATGCCAACTTCATCTAAATGATGGATAGACATGGAACAACAGTATCCTCCATTCATCCTTGTCCATGTCCTATTTTTGTCAGTCGCGAGACAGCAGAGACCTACCGGGGGGGCGTCTTCTGTCAATGCATAGCTTCATAAAACATGCATTTCATGTTCTACACATTTAATTGGTCGTCCTTTATTGTTCCAGAAAAAAAATACATACATTGAATGTATGTAACTGACTTGCCGCAAGACGGGCAGGATTTTGGTGTATTGGCGCATCCAATGCCTTGACATATCATCATTCCGTCATTCCGACTCTACTGCCAAAGCCTCCAAAAGAATCTATGCTTTAAAAATAGATGCATACAATTTTTAGCACCCACTGAGGATGTCACATTGTTACACAGGTGTTGGATTGATTGTGTGGTAGTCAGTCTGTCAGCAGGGCTGTCAGTCAGTCACTCAGCCAGTCAGTCAGTCTGTTAGTGGAATAAAAATGTATACAAAATGTAAGAATGAACTTGTGTGGACATCCCATACCATCCTCCTGTATATAGTATTATATTATAGTTATAGTAGTTATAGTTATAGTAGTTATAGTATATAGTTATAGTAGTTATAGTTTTATTACCAGTGGATGTATGTGTCCATCCATGACTAGTGTGGGTGCATATGTCGTCTCATGAGTTACTGGTCAACAAAGTTCAGTCCGTCCCATTGGTCCCCTCAGTTTTCCAATCCCAGGCCATACATAAAAAGTGCAGATTTCAAATGGCAGTGGATAGGTAGTAGTCACTCTGTCCGTAGTGAGGTGGACTTGTACACGGACGTTATATCTTATATATAGGGCTGCTGATTCAGGAGACTGTGGTCACAAACGGATTGATTTATTGGTCAATACATTTGTGTCACACGTTCATAAAAGGATGATCTAACCAAACCATTATTCAAAATGTCAGTTTACTGTTTACATACTGCTTACATACATATGTCATGTCAGCTCCACTCACACACAAACATAAATAATACATCTTTGAATGCATGCTTGCATATGTACAGTCTGTCTGTCTGTCTGTCGCTCTATACAAAGATGTAGAAAGGGAATAAAAGGCAGACGGGGACTACATCCCCTCTGTGGTTAGGTTTGTCTAGCAGGCACCTCTGGCTTCAAGCGGCCAGTGTAAGAGGAGCACTTCTCACCCACATCACACCCCTCTCCCGAGCCGACTCTGGAGCCTAGAATTACCAAGAGACACGTTCACCAAAAAAAGAGACAATCAAAAGTGTTGTGAGGAAAATCCCAGAGAAGCGCCACAAACACTGAACATGCAGCCCCTTGCTCCCAAACACGGATTCCCCATAGCTTCCAGGAATGCTTCAAGTAATCAATATGTTTCAGAGCTTATGTATTTCCAATATGCAATGAATGGAGGTGATCATAGCCTTGGCTGAGGAGTAGGGTTAGCATGGTGCTACAGATGTACCACAGGAAAGTTACACCTTTTGGGAGTTTGCATTCAAGGCCTCGTTATACTTTATGTTGTGTGGCATCAAAGGTGCGTTTGTTCCGGAAGGGCTTTGGTTCTAAAATACAATATAGCACACTTCCCCTGCTCTCATTCTTCAGAACCTAAGAACCAGAACCATTCTTCAGAGCCTAACTTTAATCAAAATCCACCCCACTACCCTTATTGATAGCTCTGTCACCGGCCCTGGGAGTTGACAACCGAAAGAAAAACTACAGAAATATATGTCCAGTCCACCTAGATATATGTAAAGATATAAAGATGCCCACCTCAACGCACGCACGCACGCACGCACGCACGCACGCACGCACGCACGCACGCACGCACGCACGCACGCACGCGCGGTGGAGCACTACAAGTCGACATACTAGCAGGTATGCCAGGCTGCCAGATGGTGGCCTCGTGGGGGAACGTCTCCTCCTCATTTTGTTTGCAAATAGGTCTCACGGAGGAATAAGTCACCGGCTTTCTAACTGACCGGCGTTATGAAGACAGAGCTTCAGGAAAGCGCCCTATCTGAGGATAAAGTCGCTGGGCTGGAAGGTGTCCCGTTGCTCAGCGGCAGGAAAAGAGAGAGAGTGAAAGTGCCAAACGGTGACAGGTGTGGCTCCATAGCGGACCGCTCTACACGTTGTCCCCCTGATAGAAAAAATGCAGAGAGCCCCTGGAAGCAAATCGTGTTGCGATGTAGAAGTAGCATAACAGTGCAATGCCAATACCAGCAGGCCTATTGTGGTGTGGATGGTGGCGGTGAGAGAGAGGCGTTCTGAGCCCCTCAATTCTCAGTTTAGGAGCATTCGTCGCTCTATCGGTTATTTTCTCTTCAAAGGCTTGAGATCCCCCTCCTCCCCCCACTTCCATTTCCCTGCTTCCTTCCATCTTGTCTTTCTGAAACAACAACAGATTTATCATCCGTCTGAAGTATACCTAGAGGTGACAGTAAGTTAAAAACAACAGAGGATATCTAACACTAATATACATTGCGTCATTTTGATGATGCAACTAGTTTGCCAAGCAAGCTTGTTGTGATCTCAATTATAGATAACCATTTTAGATGACAATTTATCAGTTTAACTGACTGGAAACTGTGTGTGAGACACTAGGAGTCACTAGGTTTTGGTTTTTGTTTACAGCTATTCAGTGAGAATTATATTTTTCTTTTAAACTCCAGGTTTTATGTTTGAAGGAGACATATGGATGTTGTCTTACTGCTGTGGAGTGCAGCAGAGAGCAGTGTGTGACGAAACATTGATTAAACACAAGAAGGAGGTTCTTTGCATTGAATCAGATAAGATTACAGACATTGGGTCTAACATAATTGACTATGGAGTAGTCTTTAGTTTAAGGCCAATAGCGTACATATACATTTAGTTAACTGTAATGAGGAAAGGAGGACAGAACATGCTTCTTATCAGTATAAACTAAACATATGTGTTACACACACATTGCTTACCAGAAGATATCTACAAACATGTGAACAAACATGTGAACTGGTAGTAGGCTTCTTTTCAGAGCAAAATATATAAAATATATTTAACATCATACTTATGGCCATTTCAAATGATAGTCGTGCAGTAGTGCAGGTACTATTTATAACTAACCATTTATAACTATAACAAATGTTCTAGATTTTTGAGAATTGGTAACTAACATGTTTGTGTTTTTTATGACCTTTTCCATGTAATTCAGTATTTAAATACATCCCAGCCTCTGCACGATAAATGTTTAACTAAGCTACTAATTGTTTCAGGACAACGTCAACAGCTGTAGAGCTTGATAGTGTTGACCTTATCCTTGCAAATCCCTCATAAGTGATTTGAAAACAAAGGCCGTGTAATACCGGCTCTCACTCATCGCAGATGACGAGGGATGTTTTGTTGTGTTAAACCCTACTGTAAAAGTGTGTTCAAGTAAATAGCCTAGACTATAAGCAAGCTAAATACAGATAACGACTTGGGTAATGTATTATGGTGCATTTGTGCATGAAGAGGAAAGCACACTCCTACATTACAGTAAACCTCCCTGCGATATAGCAGTTGTTGGTCCCATGTTAGCACCGCTGCCATGCTTTGGCCAGGCGCTTCATGTCCCAACCCAATGTTCAGCTAAAACAAAACACCTGAAAGTCACCTGAAATACACAGATTACAGAAGCAGTTGAGGTGGTAATGATCTATTAAGTGCCAATCGCAGCCAATGAAAATGTATTTTAGTTGTAGAAACGTGTTGGTTCTTTGCTGCTCTATATGTTGTTTTCAGGATTACTGTATACAGGTACAGGACAAGTGACAAGTGTTGGCAGTAATAACACTTGATGCATTTACAGGAATAGCGTTTTGAGATCATCACATTGCCTGGATCTTGACTGAGACTACTAAAATAGTGTTAGTTCACAACAGGGATAACAAGTAGTAATGTTTGGTTAACCACATAAATCATTGAACAAAGACAGACGGTAGCAAACAAAAGCCTGAAGAACACTTATTTAAAATAGATTCATGTTGACATGGGTCTTTAACTCTCCATTACATTGTTTGTGCAGATGTGTGAATGTTGCCTGATACACGCTGGAAAGTATAGTAGTATTTCAAACACAATACAATTGTGCATTTAAGGCAATTTAATTTTGCAGAGCAACTGATCTCAATACACAACATGTATTGAGATCAGACACCACAGTCACTTTGCTGTTCATTCAATATTGTACCTGATTAATAAGGTTGACTTGGTGATTCTATGCTCACTGGTTTGGGTATGTCTTTGAGAGAGACTGGCATTGATGACTGCCAGGATATAGAATTAATCGCTTCTTCCTGCAAAAGTTCCTCTGCTTCCTGAGAGATTACACCTGCTCAAGACCTTTTTCAACACACATAGATCCAATGGAGGAGAACCTCAATAAATGGCCAATGTACATGGCCAGTGGCTCAGTGGGCTTTACCCCAAGACTCTCTACTGTTGCTGCCTGTAAAAGCCACACTTCCCCTTGGGCTTGTGCACCAAGTGTAACGTACAACCTTGTTTTAATTATCGTCAAAGCCTTCCAATAAACTCACTAGTTGCCAAACAGCAGGTGGGATGAGTCCGGCAGTGTAATAGTCCAAATGAAGCAACGTAGGCCTAAACCGAAGGTGTTACTCTAAATAAATGGTTGCCTTTCCTTTGCCTCCAGGGCGGAAACGGTTCACCTCTTACCGTCGCTCCCAGGGATAAACGACGGCCATTAGAGCACTGTACTGTACTGCACGGTAATGACGCTTTTGATTAGCGGGTTGGTCCGGTGGTATCGTTCCCGCCCTTGTTTTGCACTCTCTGGTCTCCATAAACATGAGTGTTTCCAGAAAGATGAAAAATCTGGAGGCATGTGTGTGATGAAGTCTTGGGCTCATAGCCCCTTTTCATGATAATTACAGCAGCAATGCATCCAGAGAACCCTTCAAAGACCACTTAATTCCCCTTGCCGACCACAAGCATCACATCACACCAATCAGGATGGCCAGGCCCAAATCAGGTCCTTGTGGTTTGACTACCGTGTTTTCATCCCTCACACACACACGCACACACATCAAGCATACAGATACAGCACAAGCGGTATGATAACTATTAACTATTTTAACATATGATCAACAACTCAAACCACCAGTTACAGGATGTGAAGAGACCAACATGTTAGTGCTTGGAATAGTGGTACTACAGAAGAAGACCAATAATAATCAGTGACCAATAATAGCTTTATTGAACTACAGCAAATAATACCTTCATGTGAAGTGCTCATAGTCCTTTAAGACTGACAGCACAAACAATTGGGTTCAAACCCAAGATTATTGGTTTGAACCAGACTGTCTCTCTGTTGAGGTTTCATGTGCTCCCCAAGCTCACAAATTCTCCAGGTGTTCTGCTTTCTCCACCTCCAAACACAATAAGGTTAGGGCAGTTCGCATTGCACTGCTGCAAAAAGCCTTCCTGCTCAACGATCCTAATGCATGGCGAATAACGCATAGGTAAATAAAGGGTGGCTTGGCAGGGAACGGCACTTCCTCACAGACGCAATATACTAGGGTTTAACTCTTTGTTTTTGTTTGTGGGGTTTACCAGTTGTGCCTGTGTGCAGGTGCGTTGCTGTCATCTACAAAGGGTGCACACCAGGGGGTTCCTGTTTGTTGGCGGTGTCAAATGATCTCAAACACATTGGAGGCTTAGGGTTAGCGACTCCATCTAGTGTGTCTGAGAAGCCTGTAAGGAGAGGTACTTTTGATAATGGGCCATGCACATACGGGTCACATTGTTTACACATACGACTATAGATTTTGAAAGTAGGAGTCATGTGTCTTTTTTTTTTGGTTGACATAAAATGCTTTCTGCCGATGGGGAGGGAAGTATATTTTTCTGCCAGAGGAGATAAAGTGGTATCAAACAAAATGGGAGTGAAAATGGGAGCACATTTGATTCAACCCCTGTTATAGAATAGAGCTCAACTGAGCGCGAACAGGAGAGGGCTGCGGAGATAGGGAAAAGCTGCAGGAACTAAAAACATTAAAACAATATTTGCATTAACATTTATCTTACAGCCAGCATGCCAGGCCATTTAGATAATTGCAGCAAAAAAAACGAGGAACTTGCATGAACTGCTTGCAGTACGGTAAGTGCTGCACAGGATCAGTCTCAACATTCATTCTAACTTGATTCTAACTGAGAAAGTCATAACACAGTTTGTGTTATTCTTAAAAATGTGTTTGTATGGGTCCATTGATTACATTGGGAAAATGATGTCCTAATGCTGAAGGCTTTATAATTAGTAGTCTACTATTTTAGTTGTATACTTATTCAGTGACTATAGAAATAATAGGTGGCATTGAAACAGATAGAGCAACAGACAGCGACTTGAAGACAATGTACTCATCCACTCTGTTTCTATCAATCCAAAAATATCCCAAAGTTTACAGTTTCAAAAAAGTGACAACCTAGAGATTCCTCGCCTCTCTCTAAAGGACTCCTTGTGTGACTGATTATTATGGCCGATTATTGGTCAATATGTCCAATACTCCTACTGCGCATGGAAAGCTTCCATTTTCGGTGCATCAAGCAAAACGTAACCAATGACCAATCTGTGCACATCGAAACACATCTGCTCCAACATCACTGGAGTAATGACACAGATGGATCTCAGATAGACTTCTTTGGGTTGAATGGATTTCTGCAACATGCATTTCATCACAGTTGGAGCTAGGGCTGGGCCATATGGCCAAAAGTGTTATCATGATAATATTTTTCATATCAGTTGATATCGATAATTATCTTTCAATTAAATTATTATATATATATATATATATATATATAATCATTTAATTGAAAGATAATATATATATTCATTATTTCTGTCAAGTTTAAAGGCTATTTCTTGCTCCCAGTGATAGCTGAAGAAACCAGAAGGTTAAATGTGGTTAAAGCAGGAATTGCACGATATCACTTTCTTTGTTTCTGTTCCAATATCGATACTGCAATCTGAAGCCGTTACGATCGGAGGCTTTTTTTTCTTCCATTAAAAAGAATATTAGGCCAGCCCATTTACTAACTTTGTAAAAATATGAATACATTGAAACATACATGACATGAGGTTTATAACATCCTTTCATTATCAAGTCGTATGTGTGTGCACTCGCATGCGCCTATTAGACAGTGTTGTTTTCAATGACATTTGTTTCTCTGCTGTACGATTGGCTATTCGTGTAGACTCAAAAAGAACTATCAAAAATAAATCATAAATGTATCATCGTTATCGTGGAAGATTTTATCATGAAAATGATCAAGATTGTTTCATCGCCGGGCCCTAATTGGAACTCAACTAAAATTGGCGATGTCATTTGTAATGAGCGTTGCCAAGAGTACCAGCAGCATCTTGAGAGGAAGAAAAGCAGGCATCCACTTGTGATGAATTAAGTGTGATTCCAGGTAGAAGTGAATATTACAGAGAAGGGGTCTTGTAATGGATGCGGACAGCACCCAGATCACTACTCTGTCAAAGACGAGAATGTTCAAAGAGGTTTTTTTTGTTTTTTTTTACATTATCGACCATCACTCAGTGTTAGATTACGTTCAGTCTGTCTTTCCCATCGCTGTACAATTCGGTCACTGTCAGGCCCCCCCAAGTGTCCTTCATTCACTCTAGCCCTCAATTACCCAGAGCAATCATCAAAGACAGGTGATGAGGTACAGCAGCAGACTCAGGCAAAATGCTATGTGGAAGTATTTCTTGTTACGTGACCGCCACAACAAAGATCTTTGGAATGATCCTGTGTTGACCTGGTGCTGTAAATGTTGTACTTTTGATAGCAGACAGATACGGTGGTAGAGACAAAACCATCATACGTGGCTTTCATTCCTGTGCCAGAACCATATAAAATAAAGGACACATTATATGGAGTAGGATCATCTGCACATGGAATGGTTTGCAAAATTCTGTCAAACCAGCCTTTTTGTTCAAGTACAAACCTCTAAATGTTGCAAAATGCTGCAGGGATTCCACCAGATGTTCCTGCTGTATTCTATAGAACACCTAATGTACGACACATTTAAAAGCTTCTAGGCATTGAGGCTTTGATTGGTGGGCGTTGCGTGTTTTAGCATCTCTAGCAAGGTTAGGAGGAAAATACATGCTGCTGCTGCAAGCGGTCTCTGTTGGGTGAAGGAATTGAAAGGATGGAAGCATAATATGATATTTAAGTTCTAAACGCAAAAGTAGAGACATTTGTTGATGGTGCAAAAAAGTATAATGGTATAGAGAATGTTGTTTAAGTTTTTTATGTTTTGTCATTTTATCTAAATGACAAATTTTATCTAAATTTATCTAGTCGTGCCTTCTTCCTTGTGAGAGTTCTAAGTTGTCGTAATCATTGCACCAACCACTGACTAGCAGCTGATTTGCCAATGATGTCAGGACATAATTGTTTGCATTTACTTTATATATTCTGTAGTGCAGGACTATAGATTTGTATTATAGGTAGCTAAATATGCAGTTTTTGCAAATGTATTCTGACTCACATGATAAAAATAAAATGTACTATCCATTCTTTGTTTCACCCTGGCCCTGCTGCAGATATTAATTCCAATAAACCCCAGTAGATAAGATGCGAGTTTAGTGCTAATCTTATAATTATTCAGAATCTTCAATTTGAGCGTTTTATATACTCATTGTTTCTATATCAAACACAGTGAGTCCCCTTGGTAATGCGATCGTGTTCATTCATCCCCTGCACCAATCTGTTTACCCAATAATTCACTTTTATAGCACAATCATCACATGTTCTCTTCCGGGAACCAAAGTCACAGATTATTGTTCAGTGTTGCTGCATCGGACCCATCTGTGACCTAAAAAGATTCAGTCCACTTCACATTCACAGCAAAAAAGAAGAAGAAGCTAGATGGTAGGTTCAGACAGTTATCAGAGTTTACCCTTTTACTGTGAGCACAATGATTGTGCTCACATTAATGATTAGAAAGGATCAGTCTCATAATTGACTGTGAAAGTAATTTAACATTCAAATGATGTTGAGCAGGAAGGAAGGGCCAGTTCCATTGGGTTTATGTCCTGGTCTCAAACCCTGTTATTGCTCTAATGAAATTAACAGACAAAGAGGAATGTAAGAGGATCTCTTGTTACAGGTCCATCAAAATAATAGAGGATAAATTAGCGATGCTCTGGATGCGTCTTGAACACTCATTTGACAGATTACCATTTGATAATTGAAAAAATGTTATACATTTCTACCAAGAATCATTTTTCAATGACATCCATGAGTACGAAGCAAATCACATAGAAAACAGCATTAGAAGCATTAGCAGATTAGTACATTCATTCAGCCCTGGTCTCTTTGAGCGATGCCAATGGAGAAAAGCATAGCCTGGATACTCTCTAGTTACACGTACCCCAACTGGCAGACTCCCAGAGCTCCCTGACTAAGCGTGCAAGCACACATATCCCGGCAGCGCTCCATTCAGACCCACCACGCAGACACCATGACTATCTTCTGTCTATCACATTGCAGATGGTTTAAATTTGGGTAGATCAGTCGACTGAACTAGACATAGAGAACGAGTTCACTTAAAGTAATAATGAGTGAATAATAATGAATAATTGAGCCTATGGCCCACTGATGAAAGCACTTGCATTTGCAGTATTATGAATGTTAGGAGCTGGGTGTCGGTGGCGACATAACCTGGGAAAAAGTGGTTGTTCCACCGGAGAGGGTAACGCAACAGACTCACTCTTCAACTCACTTGTGTGTGAAAGCTTTGAGATTACCACTTTAAAGCAAAATATACTAAAAGGAAAATTAATTGTGTGATTGCATTTTAATCTAGATAAGAAGTCATCAAGAAGCCAGTTTTAGATGTTCAAATTAGACTGATGATGACACCATAGATTACGCTGGGCTAACAAAACAAGTGTGCTTCTTTCAAATCATAGGCTACTGTTGAAGGTTAGGTTATAGGGCTTCTAAATACTTTGTGCTGAAAAAAGGAATTAGAATGCTGATCCCACTTGCAGGCATGAAGGTAATATTGTTGCTAATATGACTTCAATGTCATAATGTGGGTGAGAAAGCAAACATTGAGTCGAATAATTACAAAGGCTCAAGATCACAAATCTTTCACAAATCTCTGGGTAGAACCTGATTTGGCATTCAGCGACAATTATGTTCCAATTCCACATGCACATGTTCTCTGAAAACTTTCCATGTTTCAAAACACTTGGCTTAATTGCAAAATGGCTGAAGGAAATGTATCATTTAGCGGCGACATGAACCCTGAGTGTTTTCATTTTACAATGGATTGTTTTTGAGCGCAGAACATGCTGATTAAAGGTTCTAAAATGTCAAGTATTAGGGGCTTGAATGTTATGTGCCATCAGCGAGCGAGCCCTGATTTGAGCTAAAGTGCTTCACAACTAACACAACTAACACCGTGGCCGCTGATGCCTGAAATATTGAGGTTAATTGAGACAACAGAAAAAATGAAAATCATTTCACAATAAACATTAATTCTGCGTTGTACGTGAAAGCACTCTCCAACTCTGCACATGAATTTATTTACAGAGAGTATACTGACAAACAAATTATTAGGCAGTTCCATGCGCAAGCAGTTGTGTAGGGAAGACACCCATTTGTTTCTTTAATCTTTTTTTTTTAATCAAAATTGATCAGGACTACAGCATGGACCAAGACAAATTAATAGCTCATAATCTTTCAAGCCCAGCGAACAACAGTTTGTCCTCGCGTTTGTGGACTTGTTTACCAACACTGGTGGTTCAGAATTCAATCAGTATACTCTTCCACAGTCAGACTGAGTGGGTGTCTAATCCTGAACTTGAAACGGAGGATGCGAAGATAGGCATAACAGTGTAAAAGTAATGTAATACATGCCTTTAAATAAACTATAGTGCAATGCCAGCTCAAATCAGTCATTGTAGTCATCCTCGCCCATTAAGAATTTAATGAGGACAACACAACCATGACAAGGCATTTTAAAGTAGAATGTGACCCAGTTGTACTGTACTAGAAGCTAATCCTCTATATTATCTGACTAGCCGGTGCTCTCTCTCTCTCGCTCTTTCTTTTCCACCACAGGTGGTGGGTCAGATTGACAAGCTAACGTCAGACTTTGACTTCGACCTGGAGCCTGATGACTGGACGGTGGCCACGGCCAGCAGCACGTCCAGCAGCGAGCGAGGCCTGGGAGAGGCCTTCAGGCTGGACCTCCTCAACCCAGATGTTCTTTCGGACAGCTGGGAGTTCTGCAGTTACTTGGAGGCCACTGGCGCCACC
>OMNR01002872.1:1785-12723 GCA_900303205.1 Mora moro
GGGGGGGAGGGGGGACGGCACCAGCGCACATATGCACACAGCAGAGAAATGTCCTGTGAGCCTTGAGGATAGGAACGTGGAAGTAGGCATCCTTGAGGTCTAAGGATGTGAACCAATCACCCTCTCTCACACATCGGAGCAGCGCTCTGACTGTGAGCATTCTGAATTTCCTCGTTGCAACTGATTTGTTGAAGATACGGATATCCAAAATGGGTCTCAATGGGGGGAGGGGGCGCAGTGACCCATGGTGGCCCACGGTGGCCCACGCCATCTGCTGTCCCGCTGGGACAGCCACCGGCTGGCACAGTTGGTGGATGGCAGGGCAGGTCACAGAGCCCATGATGTTGGCACCGGCGTGCTCTGTCCCTAGACAGCGAAAGCACTGCTGGGCGGGTAACACAGGTAGGTCCTTAGAAGGACCATTGGGTTGCGTGATCAGCCATGCCGTCGCTGGACACGATAGAAGACATTTTCAATTGACTGGTTGCTTTCATTACTGAAAGAAAAGCTCCCCACCCCTCCCAACTCCCACCAACAACATGGACAATCGCCTCTGCTTGTCTCCAACATATGCGGACATCACTACTGCCCCCCTCCAGCTCACACCTCCACATTGCCCCCCAGTGCATTGCCACCCATCCCTTCTCCCTGGACTGTGCTATCTCCCAAATCGAGAGACAGACCAAGCCCCCACCCTCCAGCCTTTTCATAACGTATTACAGTGTGTTACAGAGGGAGGGTGCAGCTACTGAGAAGGCCCTGTCGCCGGACCGGAGCTTGGTCCTCGGGACCGTCAGGTAGTTTGCATCCGTGGACCTGAGGCGACGGTTAGGGGTGTGTCGGGGGAGGAGGTCAGAGAGGTAGGGATGGGCCAGGTGATTTAGGGCTTGGAAGGTGGTGAGTAGTATTTTGTAGCTGATCCTGTATTTAACTGGGAGCCAGTGGAGGTTGTGGAGGACGGGTGATGTGATCTCGGTGGCGGGTGGAGGTGAGCAGGCGGGATAGAGCCATACTATTTAGGAAGGAAGCAAGAAACAGAGTGCTCTCTTATCGAGTGCCCTATCTGTGGAACAGTCTGCCGCCTGTAATCAGGGAAGCCTGATTAAAACCTACGTCTTTACCCTCTCACTTGGCTTCTATTTGTGTCCCTCAGCTCTCATTACAGCTAAATCGACCTGTTAGCCAGCACTAGCCTACCCCTGCTGCCGATAGGTACTAGATTAGAGGTCCCCTACATGTTCCTTGTCCACCCTGCCCCATCTAATCATAAAGTTATTTTGTTTTTAGTGTGTCGCTGTGATCATGGTGGGAAGCCAGGCCACCCCATCTGACGGCTACCAGCGTGCCCACCAGCCAACACCTCATCGTCATGGACAACATTCTCTTTTTCCTTTTTATTTTATATTTTTTTTAATGTGCACTTAAAATGTGTATGTAATACATGCTTGTAATTATTATTATTATTATTATTATTATTATTGTTATTATTATTATTATTATTATTATTGTGTCTGTTATGGCACTCATTGCACCCCTAACCATCCCTGGAAGGAGGGATCCCCCACTCTGCATTCCTTCTCAAGGTTTCTTCCTTGATAACTAAGGGTTTTTTTCTTGCCCTTTGGGGGGCTAGGGTTAGGGGTTTGAGAACTGTGATTAAGGGCTATACAAATACATTTACATTTACATTTAGGGCATTTAGCAGACGCTTTTATCCAAAGCGACTTACAAGTACATTTGTTCGGAAGAGACAACAATATATACAATGTAATGTAAATGTAAATACAATGTACTTGACTTACTACTTTTCCAGCAAGAAGTAAATTGGACAGCAGTATCATCACCCCAAAGGCTCTTTTAAGAGCCACCCACGTTTTCTATTTTGTTTATATCCCTTTATTTTATCCCTTTTAATTAATTAATTGATTTATTTCCTTCTCTCTTTTTCTGTCAGTATGCAGTTGTGGAAACCGAATTTCCCTTTTTGGGGATTAACACAAATTACTTATTTACTTACATCATAATATTTTTTAGTGTTTTTGTATTACTATTTGTTATTTTTAAAAAAAAAGGTTGCTGTTAGGATTCCGAGTTGCAAAGCTAAAGTTGATAGTTCCTAATATATTACTTAAGTGTGGGTTTTAGGACTCTCCTACATAGGCATCTAATTGTTGACAGCTTTATAAATAACCATTTAACGTCTGTATTTTACTGCCTCTTAGTCTTCGGTGGGTACCATTTGGCTTTCGGTCCAGGCTCCACCTCTTGGGCGTAAGCGATTGGTCTATTTTTTTCAAGTTTGAGCTTGCCAATGAGCAGAGACCTGGATGCACATATACCAGTGTGCCGCGCTATTCTAGGTTACTTTCTCATTTTCAGAAACGAGCTAAGCATGTCTGGAAGAGGTAAAACCGGAGGCAAAGCCAGGGCGAAGGCCAAGACCCGTTCATCCCGTGCCGGGCTCCAGTTCCCCGTCGGCCGTGTGCACAGACTTCTCCGCAAAGGCAACTACGCTCATCGCGTCGGTGCCGGCGCTCCCGTCTACTTGGCGGCTGTGCTCGAGTATCTGACCGCTGAGATCCTGGAGTTGGCTGGAAACGCTGCCCGCGATAACAAGAAGACTCGCATCATTCCCCGCCATCTGCAGCTGGCCGTCCGCAACGACGAGGAGCTCAACAAACTCCTGGGCGGAGTGACCATCGCTCAGGGCGGTGTGCTGCCCAACATCCAGGCCGTCCTTCTGCCCAAGAAGACCGAGAAGCCCGCCAAGAAGTAATTTCGAAGCGGTATCCTAACCCCAAAGGCTCTTTTAAGAGCCACCCACATTTTCACTAAGAGCGCAATATCCCGAACCAAATTAACTAAAGCATCTGCTATTTGTAGTTTAAATTACCCCAGTACATGAACAATCGCCTACTGTGAACTCCGCAGACGCCTTTGGTTTGTCGAGCTTGTATCAAGTCTCACTGCCCGCACTAAGCTCGAAATATTGCGTACATCTGTGAGTCAGTATTATAAACTCCTTAGCCTGACACCAAACCGACGTCAAAGGACGACCGCCGACTGGCTGGTCAAAAAACTGGAGATATGGATAGATATATGATATATCGATATGATAGATAGATATAGAGATGGATATATAGATATGATATATATGTATATATATGATATATATATCTATAGATATATATATCTATATATATATATCTATAGATATATAGATAGATATATAGATATATATAGATATATATAGCTGTATTTATTACATGTGCCCACGGAATCATTAGGTGTTTTTATTACAAGACCAAGCTTATTTTTATGTTTATTTTTTAAATGGCAAATATGCTTTCTTTGTAGGTAACATTTTGGGGAAAAGTAGGCCTATAGTTAGAAAAATAAAACAGCACCTTCAAGAAACGAATTAGCTGGTTTATGTTGAATACAAGAGATGCGTTTCCATGTCTAAACCGAAAATAAATATCGAATTTCGAAATTGTACCTCACGTCAGAGGCACTGGGAGGGGTCTGTACTGAGCACCCGCCTCTTCTCTCTCAGGTCCTCAGCGAGCCTTTATAAGCAGGGACCGCACCAAGACGTTCACATTCTGCTACAACAAGCTACTTCATCATGTCTGGACGCGGCAAAGGAGGAAAGGGGCTCGGAAAAGGAGGCGCCAAGCGTCACCGTAAAGTTCTCCGTGATAACATCCAGGGAATCACCAAGCCGGCAATTCGCCGTCTGGCTCGCCGCGGTGGCGTGAAGCGTATCTCCGGCCTGATCTACGAGGAGACCCGCGGTGTCCTCAAGGTGTTCCTGGAGAACGTGATCCGTGATGCCGTCACCTACACCGAGCACGCCAAGAGAAAGACCGTCACCGCCATGGATGTGGTCTATGCTCTGAAGAGGCAGGGACGCACCCTGTACGGCTTCGGCGGTTAAAACCATACTTCCTCAACCATTCTGAACCCAAAGGCTCTTTTAAGAGCCACCCATCTCCTTCAAAGAAGCAGTTTTCCCAATGTCTCAAATCAAAATTGTAATTGTAGCAGACTAACGCTTAAGTTACGAAACTAACTGATACTTTGTATAGACGTCGCATTTCCCGCGTACGGCTAAACCAGTCGGAAGTTGTCCGCCATTTCTCGTAATAAAACGAAACATGGGATGACCCATATTGCCTCGTACATTATACGAGGCTAGGAGGTGGACGTGGAGTATTCCTTAAATATTATTGAACACTGTCGGCCATGACCCTTTTTGAAACATGGCCTACTTAAAAGTTTTGTTGAAAAGTTAATCACCAGTTAATCATCAGTCAATGTTAACCACCATAGGTCTACCCAAACAAGATAAATTGTGTTACATTGAAATTAAATAGAGCCAAGAGGTCTCCACCTTGAATCAGTAAAATAGTAGGCTACATGGGTGTTTTACAGATAGGTAATGTGTTCAGTATGTGATTAGGGTAATACACAGACTATCGTACAGACCTTGTGAGTTGGGCCTGCAAACATAACGAGTTTGCAACAATACATAGACATCAAAACAGAACACGCTCCTCTTTTCAATGTCGATAAGTCTAACCAAGAGAGCGCATGCTCAGTCTTAGGATTCCGTAGCCAACCACACAAAGGGACGCCCACAAGCTTATTTGCATGGGACTAGTATAAGAGAGGCAGTCAGACGTGTAGGCCAGTACCCGCATCGAGTCTCGTTATGCCTGACCCAGCACCGAAATCCGCGCCCAAGAAGGGCTCCAAGAAAGCCGTCTCAAAGACCGCAGTTAAGGGCGGGAAGAAGCGCAGAAAGACCAGGAAGGAGAGCTATGCTATCTACGTCTACAAGGTGCTGAAACAGGTTCACCCTGACACCGGAATCTCCTCCAAGGCGATGGGAATCATGAATTCCTTCGTCAACGACATCTTCGAGCGCATCGCCGGTGAGGCGTCTCGTCTGGCTCACTACAACAAGCGCTCCACCATCACCTCCCGGGAGATCCAGACCGCTGTCCGCCTGTTGCTCCCTGGTGAGCTGGCCAAGCACGCGGTGTCTGAGGGCACCAAGGCTGTGACCAAGTACACCAGCTCCAAGTAAACTGCAGTACATTCCACACAAAAGGTCCTTTTAAGGACCGCCCACTTCTGTTTAAGAGCCTTTTCCACTACCGGCATTCCTATTTTTATTTTATTTTTTAAATTGGCAAACTTAAATGGAGTGCATATGTGATGCACCTGTAAAGTATACTTGTATACCTCTACGTTTAAATAAACTAAATGGTGCAATGAAGTACTCTACGCTGTGTTTATCACGCTTTGCATGACAGACGCTTTCATACATTTAAAGGATATTAGAAATTGTTTGCTTAAAACCTACCGAGACGTATCAATACACCATGAACATCAGGAATTGTAATTGGTCTAATTAATTTCTTCAGTCCTACTATAGTATACTTTGTTATGAATTATGTATTGCGCAGCCCTACTGAAAGTGGTATTTCACCATTGTGTTTCCGTTCTTAATTCTGGACTGTTGGCTGGCTGTTTAATAATATAACATGTATTAATACATTTCGGATGAACAGCTCTCTTTTTGACTTGGTGTCTAGTGTGACAGCTGCTTATCACGAACGGTCTGGATCAGAAAACAAATGACAATATACAGAGGTAGGCCTAATTAGTGTATATGTTACTTGTGCTATAGGTGTATCCAACTTCATCAGCTGTGACTATGAGCATTCACTGTTTATTACATTTCTGTTTTAGGGCCCTCAGAAAGCTTGTCGATACCCATCAAAATGATTGGAATGTCTTCTTGCAAAGAGAGGCAAGATGTCCTTCGAGGTCCCAGAAGAATGACCTGTGAGCCTCAATGGTTTGCTTAATTCCAGCAATTAAGTGATATTACACTTAAGTATAACAAACAAAAAATGTCGCACATGAAATTGACAGTATGATGGTCATTTCTGTCCCTGTAAATGGTTGATTAGATAAAATATTTTGAACAAGTGCTCTGTCTTCTATTGTCTATTGAGAAATGTCTGACCACTATTATTTTCCTCAGGTGCAGTGCGACATTTCTCTCCGATGGGCACATCAATCTTTCCAATCTTTGCAAATGGAAATTACATTTGCTTGAAATGCAAAAGATAGAAAATATAGGTTACCTTTTCTTGATAAAATGTGTGTTTGTGAAATAGCAAATAATAGAGTGTGTGTGTGTGTGTGTGTGTGTGTGTGTGTGTGTGTCCCCCGATCTCGCGAGTCCACGTTCTGTTTCTCTCTGCAGTCTGGCCTTGATCTGGTTTAAAGCCCTTTCTAAAGGTTGAAGTTAGTTAGTTGAAGTTGGATATTCGACAGCGTTTGCTCCAGATCCAGTGCCTTCTTTTTGCAGTTTCACCCAGTGTTGGCAGTAGAGAATGATTAGCTCACCTCTTAACCACAGGGGTTTCACTTAGGGACCATCAATACATTACTGTTTGAATGACACAAAACCATTGTTATTTTAAATAACTTTGTGACTGACTTTCTCTAATTAGTGAAAATTATGATTAAACATTTTTACTAAATTGGTCTCCTGTAGCACGCCTATTTTGATTGCTAATGTTTAATTCATTTATTGTACATAAATATTTGAATACAAAATAGTTTTTTTCAATAACTTGTCATGTGACACAGTGACAACAAAGCAATACAGTGTATTACTACACATAGGACACACATATTTGTATTGGAATTTAATGATTCTTCTATTTATATGAATATTTGTATGGACAATGCATATCTTTTTTTCAATAGCTCTCATGTCATGTGACCCAGTGACATCAATACGGGATATTATTACTATTATTATTCAGAACACACAAGAAGGGATGTGCAGTGATGCCACTATCTGTATTGCCACTATCTGTATCTGGAGCCCATATGTTCCTCCTGGCCCCTTCAATCTGTCAAGTCAATAATTTGGATAGTCTGGATACTAGAATAATTCTCACGAAAAAATATTCTGATAATACTACTCCTTTTAGTTGTGTGGACTGTGGCAATCCTGCTTCTGCAACAAAACATAATGTAGGCACAACAGTCATTATCCATTTAATGTGTGAATCCATTTTAAATGTATATTTCTAAATACATGTTGCTATTGTTTCATCTGCAATAATGCAATAATAGGCCTACATAATAAAATAAGTATTTATACCTTTATATTGTTTCGATGCCATTAAGTATTTGGTTGGTTGGCTACTTATTTACATTTTGATTAATATATACTATAAAACTAAAATGAAGGCGTCAAATATTCTGTCAAAACGCTCAGTTACACAAAAATAATATTTAAAAAGTACAACATGCAAATCTAATTTTAAGAATCAAATATGCCTACAATAATGCCTATGTTCCTACATTATTTGTCGGAACTATTTTTGCTGAGAAATATAGGCCTATGCCTGCAATGTATCATATGTAAAAACATTCAAAACCTACACTAAAAACTATCTAGAACAAAGAAAAAAACCCAGTGAAGTGAATGGTCTATGTGCATAATGTTCTGGCAGGTATACAGCCAGCCTCTACCAGCGCGTGTGTTTACCAGCTACTAAATACGCTCATTTTAATCTAAAGTACAGGCACACAGGACTCGTTGCTCACTGACAACTGTTTGTCAGAAGTGTGCGTCATATGAAAAAGCACTGTCCCCATTATTGGAATAGTTAGGCATTGTTAAAAACAAATATGAAAGAAAACACATAGCTACCAAAACCATGTCACGTGGAAAGATAAGGGTTTTTAGGTACATTCTCGAGATCCATGGCGCATACAACTCGGCACGGTTCACATTTAACAAGCCTTCTTGCAGTTTGTTAACTAGACGTGTCAAATATTTCCACCATGTGTCAATTCTAGCCGGATAAAATTAAGGAGGAAACACAAATGAGACATCTTTCTCCCTCACAGAGAAAACGCGTCGCTGGTTGAGTCTGCACGGTTCTCATTGTGTGTATAAGGACAGCCCACTGGCGCCACCGGGTCACTCTGATTCAAACTCTTGTACCAGAACGATCCGAGAACATGACTGAAATGGCACCCACTGCTGCTGCTGCCGCTCCGGCGAAAGCACCCAAGAAGAAGGCGGTAGCCAGGCCGAGGAAGGTCGGACCCAGCGTGGGCGATCTGATCGTTAAGGCCGTTACTGACACCAAAGAGCGCCAAGGACTTTCTCTGCCAGCCCTAAAGAAGAATCTGCTTGCCGGCGGCTACGACGTGGATAACAACAACTCCCGCATCAAGGTCGCCCTAAAGAACTTGCTGAAAAAGGGAACCCTGGTCCATACCAAGGGTGTCGGCGCCTCAGGTTCTTTCAAACTCGGTAAGGATGCGAAGAAGCCAGCCGCTAAGAAACCTGCTGCTGCCGCTGCTCCTAAAGCCAAGAAACCCGCTGTCAAGAAACCCGCCGCCGCCGCTGCAGCCAAGAAGGCTTCCCCAAAGAAAGCCAAGAAGCCCGCCACCAAGAAGCCCGCCGCTAAGAAAGCCACCCCGAAGAAGGTGAAGAAGCCCACAACGCCCAAGAAGGTAGCGACCAAGAGTCCTAAGAAGGCAGTGGCCAAGAAGCCCGCGACCAAGAGCGCCAAAAAGGCACCCAAGCCCGTCGCTAAGAAGTCTCCCGCGAAGAAGGTGACCAAGCCCAAAGCAGCCAAGAAGGCGGCGCCCAAGAAGAAGTGAATTATCAAACTCAGTTTGTGACAACCCCAAAGGCTCTTTTAAGAGCCAACCACACAACTTTAAGAGCCACATTCTGTATATTCAGTCATATTTTTGGATGTTTAAGTTTAAGTTTCTTGTCAATTATAAAATAGACAGTAAAGCATTTAAAACTACAACTTAAGTGATGAAATGAACGTTTAAGCAATCATGATGGCACAAGTAGCAGTTGGTAGCAATTTATTTTCTCCATGCAAACAACACTAATATAAATATAATAATAATGCACATACGTCTGATGGGTAAATGGCAGACGTGGCCTACTAGCATCTTACTTCGCTATACACTGAATGTAAATGTAGACTGCCGTGCACTGAATGTATTGTGTTAAATTATATTCCGAAGTAGGCCGTTGGATGACGATATTCTCATTTTAAATGTAAAACGCGGGAAAGGATTAACTTTTGTGTTAACATGTGGGTGTGGCTTTCAGCGCTTTATTCGCTGTCAGGCTCTTTAATGGACCAATCAGCGTGTGGCGGCTTTCCGGGGCTGGCTATATAAACTCTCGCTCTACTGCCCAGTGTCACACTTCGACTCTGAAGCGACTGAACAGAAATGGCCAGAACCAAGCAGACAGCGCGTAAATCCACCGGTGGTAAAGCTCCCAGGAAGCAGCTTGCCACTAAGGCTGCTCGTAAGAGCGCCCCGGCCACCGGTGGCGTCAAGAAGCCCCATCGTTACAGGCCCGGCACCGTAGCTCTGAGGGAGATCCGTCGTTATCAGAAATCCACCGAGCTGCTCATCCGCAAGCTGCCCTTCCAGCGCCTGGTGAGGGAGATCGCCCAGGACTTTAAGACCGACCTCCGCTTCCAGAGCTCCGCCGTCATGGCGCTACAGGAGGCCAGCGAGGCTTACCTGGTCGGTCTGTTCGAGGACACCAACCTGTGCGCCATCCACGCCAAGAGGGTCACCATCATGCCCAAAGACATCCAGCTCGCACGTCGCATCCGCGGAGAACGCGCTTAAATCAATCTGTCGTTATCGCCTTCTCCCCCACAACGGCTCTTTTAAGAGCCACCTATATACCTTAAAGAACACCACACCTCGCACGTTTAAACAATGATTTGACTTAAAATGCAAGCACAACCATGTTACACACTGCATATACTATTTGCCAACAATTGCTTGTAACCGTTCATGTTAGACGATGGCCCTGTTTCATACGGTTTGAAATGGGTTTCATTCAGTTAAGGGCAGAGTACTTTATAATTCGCCTATTGTGTACAACTATTGACCCAACGATGGCTCTATTGAGGGGACATGCCGTCTTCTCGGCATGTGTATACCGCTAAACACACCGGACTCATACTAGAGATCGCGTCTTTAGTTCCCCACTTCAGATCGCTGTAATTCGGAGCGTGACGATGGAAACCAACGTTGCATGGTATGACTCGGCGAGGCCAAAAGTGCCAATGGAAAAGCCACACAGTATTGTAGAAACGTGAAAATATATTGACTAACCATTTACTCCGTAAACTACTTATGTCGATGTTATGCAACAACTTCCATCGAAAGACGAAATGCAACATATATCTCCTTAGTGGTTAAATCACGACATTGCATTCTCCTTTCACTGCACCGTAGGCATTTCAGCAAGACCCCTCTTCAGGGTATTTCAAGACGTGCATGGTCATAAGCTGATTCGTAATATATTGACTAAGTGTGGGTTTTAGGACTCTCCAACATAGGTATCTAATTGTTGACACCTTCATAAATATATATGTAATATATGTATTTGACTGCCTCTTACTCTTCAATGGGGACAATTTAGCTTGGGTCATGATGGTCAGGTTGGCCTATGTATTTTACCTTCATTGATTGGTCCATTCTTTTCAAGTTTGAGTTGGCCAATGAGAAGAGACCTGGACCTCTCATATACAAGTGTCCCGCGGCATTGGCGTACATTATATCTTTTGTGATAGAGACGAGCGAGCATGTCTGGAAGAGGCAAAACCGGAGGCAAAGCCAGGGCGAAGGCCAAGACCCGTTCATCCCGTGCCGGGCTCCAGTTCCCCGTCGGCCGTGTGCACAGACTTCTCCGCAAAGGCAACTACGCTCATCGCGTCGGTGCCGGCGCTCCCGTCTACTTGGCGGCTGTGCTCGAGTATCTGACCGCTGAGATCCTGGAGTTGGCTGGAAACGCTGCCCGCGATAACAAGAAGACTCGCATCATTCCCC
>OMNR01002910.1:4799-16780 GCA_900303205.1 Mora moro
TGTAGTACAATGCGACTGTGAAGTGATCCGACCGGACCGACTGTGAAGTGGTCCGACCGGACCGACGTTTCGTTTGAATGCGGTTCGGGACATGAGAAATGTGTGGTGGTGGTGGTGGTGGGGGGGAGAAGAAAAAAAAAGAAGAGTGCATTGTCTTTTCCTGTGAATGAATGAATGAATTGAATGAAGTGACGTTTCAAACGCGGTCTTTGTGGACATCGAGCATGGCGTAGACACTGTAGCGTAAATACTGAGTTTAACTTTGGACCCCCCCGACCCCGACCCCCCCTAACACACTGCTGTTTGTTTGATACTTTCGCAACCAAATACAAATGTTTCACCCAATACTGAATATCAAGGGGCAATTATAAACCGGCATTTCTGGTATTACTGTTGTCTAGCCAGTGGATGGCGTCCTTGCAGTATCTACCTTAGACTGTACACACTAGTTCCCTAAACATACCTTTCGAAAGTGGTATACGTCTGACGGGCTACGTCTTGGTTATTTCTTGAAATCGAAGTTACACATGAAATACTGAACGTGTATTTATTTATTTTTACTTTACTTAGCCTCATTGTTTTAGGCTTTTGTGGGTTTTTTTGGGGGGATTTGCAAACGGCAAAGTGAGCACAGTGGCGCCCTCCCGTGGAGGAATGGTCGCACCGCAGGCTGACAGCCACCCCCAGTCCACCACAGTGTGGTATCGGTGCACGCCGTCAGTCTCTGAGGACTCTTAGGGTGTGTGCACACTGGGTTGTCGTCCTGACTCGGATGCGAGACGTAGGAACATCTCGACGCGATCCCAGCTGTACACAGGTCATCCTGTCACCCCGTTTGAAAACTTAACACCGCTGAACCAGACGAACGGAGAATGGGAAACCACCGGAGCTAGTTCCTGAAGAGAGCGGAATCCAGAAGAAACAAGCCAGGTTAGCTTGCACATAGCCTCTATGCCAGCTTTATTTGTAGTTAAATCAGTTGAGTCTGTCTTTCGCCTACTAGCTACCGGTAAACCACTGGTTGGTTAGCGAAAGTGGTTGGATAGTAGGACTTGTTATGCGTTTGTTCGCACACTGGCGTTAACAAGCTAGCTTCGCCTTGAATCGAATGCCAGTGGGTCCGCAAATTTGTGTCACAGTTCGTTTACTTAGCCAGCTAACGTTAGCGATATGTGTTAGCAGAAGTCAAATTAATGCTACTAAATGAGCTCGTGGGGGGGGGGGGGGGTGTTAAAACACAATGTCGAGTTTAAGGGATAACGCTAATCAACTCTGCCTCGCCTGAGACTTACTGGCGTACAGTGTTTCGCAAGTGCCGCCAGACAGCCACTTGGACTCTTTATTGCTAGCTGGGGGTTACGTCTCCGACACGACCGAGTCAACTTGCCTTCTCCCTGCCTAGGTTAGTGCGGGACTACGGTTTCCTGTTGTTGCCCGTCTGCGTTCTCTCTTCCTCGGTCGCATCATCTTTACCCCCGAGTGAACATGCAGACCTTCCTCAAGGGCCGAAGGGTCGGATACTGGCTCAGTGAGAAGAAGATGAAAAAGCTGAATTTCCAGGCCTTCGCCGATCTGTGCAGGTACGCATCCGATATATCGAACTCAAAGTTACTGACTGGTGCCTGTTGGCTGTTGCATACAATAGCCGAAGCATGCATTGCATCACACAATGCACAGTGTGTGTGTGTGTGTGTGTGTGTGTGTGTGTGTGTGTGTGCGCGTGTGCGTGCGTGTGTGTGTGTTTTGATGACGTATTTATAATTCATAATGACTGGCTTCAGGATTATTCTTATATATTGTTTATTCTGCCACTGGATTTACACTCCTCACATCACTGAACTTTAATATGAAATCAAGCGTGAATAATCAAATCAAATGACTCCAATTCATATTTAAATGTCTTATAATATATACAAGGAGAGGCTCGTGCTATCCATATGGATGGCCTTTACACCCTCATTATTGATAAATCTGTTTCAGTTTAACCACACCTTCAGTTCAAACCTTTATTGTTGTTGATACGTAAACAGGAATAGTCATGAGATCAAGATGTTGCTGCTCCATAGATTCCTTATTAGTAAATTGCCATCTATAGAATCACATCCATCACAGCTTTTTACCCGGAAGTGTGAAAAACATCTAGGTTCTTATTTATTTATTTTTCTTATTTTATTGTTCTTGTTTTTAATGGAGATGTATTATGCTAAACATGGCTAATATAGTTATATTCACCCCATGTAAACCGTATCACAACAGTATACACATTAAATACATCTATTGAAGCTGTGTGTACGATGGAAGAAGTGTCGAGAATCCCTACTATTCACAACAATAGACGCGATGCATTTGACGATGATTGTGGACACTGGCTTTGTCCTTTATACTAACAACTCTAAGACAGTATACCCCAGCTTGCATTGTAAAAGTTATTGGAGGGTATGAGACAGGTTGTGACAGTGCAGTTATTGTACAAACTAACTGCAGTGTACACTTCTACTGTTGTGCAGCGCCAGGCACATTTTTCTCCCCATGAAAACTGTACAACTTAAGCAAATAGTAATGACATTATGAAGGCGTATAGTTGCAATATCTTGCTTTTCTTTACGCTTTGTGGGCCGAGGGAGGAGCTGTGTCCAGTTATAATGTATGTTATCTTGCCAAGTAATAGCCCATCTGTCTCCGCTGGAGTCACATGTTACATAAGGGGTTGTAAAGTGGGGCATGGATTTTCTCAGTGAGAGAGGTGAACTGTACTGTGCTGCTTGACAAAAGTGCCAGTATTGTGTATATACCGCACATACAATATAGTAACTTGGATCTTGGACTAATCAGTACCTCCCTAACCTGGTCTAAAGATGCCTCCTGATTATATAGGAGTTCCTCGACAACACAACCGTCATATCGGACAACGAGGAAGCCTTTCGTGTACAACCCTTCAATGTGTTTTGCCAAGCATGGAATGTAGATTGACAGGTTACATTGTACAGCATTATAATTCACAAAACATTTTGAATCCTTTCATATACCTCTTGCCAACTCGATTCCCTCTCACCCAGAATTTAAGCTATTACATAGATGGGTAACCAGATTGAAGAAGTACAGCTTGTGATAAAATTGACAACTTTCACATTGCAACAACAAATGGCACCAGATTTGGATTGCAACATTGAAAAGCATCTGTTGCGGTGCATTTACATGACATAAACTACGCTTTCTCTAGTTCTGTTTTTCAAGTGGATTTCCCCTGTCATACACAATGTTGCTAATGCAAAGTCATCCCCAAGAGGAAGGAAAATATGGAACTAGGCTTACCTCCATGTGCTTCCCTTATATAGACTCAATGTACTCAAAAGTGATGCCTGTTGTATCCCTACGTAGCATGACACTTTGGACAGAGCCAACATGCCTCCATCGGCAGCGCTTCTGTTAAGACATTGGTATGATAAACTTGGGACCATGGGCCAGCTGGTATGCATTAGTTACAGTGCATTGCTTAACCTCAAGTGAGAAAGACAATCTTCTTATGGCATAGATATTGGGAGGAATAGCTATCCTGACACCTTCATACTCATCAATGAGCAATTTATGGTGACTTAATTTTGAAGATGATGCTGGGGTTGCTCTGCATGCAGCCCTTTTTTTAAACTTGATAACATTTGCTAATTAATACACGTATCACTGGGTGATCGGACTAGCTCGACTTTCCTGTTAGACATCACTCTTGTGTGGCATGCATCTGAAATTACAAGATAAGTCCAGGAAGGAGTCTGCCGTGCTGTCCTGTACAGCTGTAATGCAGGCAGATCCCCACTGGCCATGAAAGGACATGTAATGTAGCTTTAAGAAACAACCTCTGGGTACCCATTCATAACCTATCCCCACAGATTCCCAGTTGGGTCTCATCATGCTTGTGTCTAATCATAATATGCCCCTTTGAACTGCCCTCCTCAGCATTATCAAAATATTATTACCTGCTCCTGTCAGGACAAGGCCAGTAAACCGCCTTACAGTGGCAGTTTTCTAGGGTACTGTAGTCATTAGGAAATGTATGAGGACACGCCTATGCCTTGTCTAATTTAATATGTAGCTTCTAATCCGACACATCTTGTAACTAGTGTTCATGTATTGTCTTTAAGCCGCAGCTTGCAGAAGACATACCTGTCTTTTGAGCAAGTTCTAACAAATACAGTAGATATCTTACTGATCACGTGGCATGGCTATGTCAGTACACTATATGTCTGGGATCTCTGTTTTCTTTGTCTTCTTCCTTAAAGCCTAAACAAAATGGTCTGGACCTGGACCTGCTAGTCTGTTTAGTCTTTTCTTTATCCCTCTTTTCAGTGTTAAGGCTTTGCAACAACATTGGAGAGCAGACAATCTCCCTATATATCAGAGCAGGGATGAAACCAAAGGCCCCGTCCCACCACATAAAACAGGCCAGCTGCAGTATTAAATATCAGCATTGTTGTGAAGCCCTGAATGGCTTCTCCACTGTTGCCTTGGGGCAGGGCTTTAACCTTGTAACAACTGGGAGCAGCATTTCGTTGGCACTGGTTTATGTTTGGGCTGTCCTCAGTAGCAGTAGTACAGAATGACATCAACCCTGTTTACATTCTTTCAGCCTAAAATGATTTAGGCTGAAAGTAGTGCTAATTTGACCCGGACCGCACCTTGCCAGGATTCAACAGGTTTGAACATGTCTGAATATGATGCGGCCTCCCTGATTTGACACGCGGTTCGAAAATCAGGAATGTGTTTTTTTTGCAGCTCAAGTGTTTTGAAAAGAAGGGACTTGGGTCTTGAATCCCAATCAAGATCTCTAGTGGGTGTGCGTCTCAATTGAAGGTGATCGCTGAGGCAGAGATTGTCATGCCATGTCTTTAGGTTTCACTTGTCTGTACAGCAGTGTATTATAATGGTGCAGGTGTCACTTAGCCAAATGCTTCTGTGGACTCCACTCGTGTCTTCACTTTACTAGTTGCCAAGCAACCCATTTTTTTTTGCCAAAGCTAAGAATTTTCCAGCTGTCTCTGAAAAGTAGAATGTGCTGTAGCTCTCAGGGAGAGACTTATCTAGTATATAAACCATAAATAACAGTGATGCGTTCATATCATCCCATTCTTCAAATTATGTATCTCGTAATTCTGCTTATTCAGGAAAATATGTCAAATGACAGATAAACCCATATATTCAGAATATGTCCATCAAACTCACACATATTTTGCTTTTTTTTTCTTTCAGGAAAAGAGGAATTGACGTTGTTCAGGTAAGTTGCCAAATCCTTTTGTAATTACTACTTTTTACATGTGTAGAATAGTATTGTAAAAAGTAATGGGTTGACTGAGAGCAACAAGTAAAACAGGAGCGGCATGGTCATATTATAAGAAATATTAGTAGTAGAGCCCGACCGATTTTATCAGCCGATGTGGGCCTATCACGGATATATCGGTATCGTTTAGGAATTCTACCGTTAAAGGGCGGATAATCTACTTAAACAGCACATGAGATACAATGCAATTTGCAGGCTTAATACCACCAGATGATCTGAAAACGTACCAGGGTTCTCCCCAAAGGGTGTAATAGAAGCACTGTGCCACCATGCTCCTTTACAGCTCCACCGTGTGACATGGCAACATAGCGCTGTGACGCAGACATTTGGTTGACCTTGTTGTTTTTGCCCATTTAATTTCTGCAACGATTCAGTTGAATGACGCTTCAAAAAGCAAAACCGCAGTATCACGAGTGAGTGTTCTTGGTCCGAGTCCGACTCGGTTACGGCAGAGCTTCAATGTTCAATAAAGTGGGTCGACACACACCAGACAGCCACGGAGCGCCGCCTCGCGTAGTAGAAAGGACAACACACGATGCAATTAAGACACGTGGCTTTGAAAGTATGGGGATACTTCAAATTGTCGTAAAACAAAACAAAAGTGCTTTGTACATTGTGCAGAGTTTCGTGAGAAAAAACACACGCACTCTGAATGATGGATCGTCAGAAAAAGGGGGGGGGGGGGAAATAACATCATGGTAACTGGAGTCTATTACCTAACTACCCGCCTGTTATTTTTAGTAGGTACAGCTTTTTGATATATTTTGCACTCAAACGAGCCGAGATCACTTTATGATGGTGGATGATGGTGAATTCTGGCTCCGGTGTTCCCACTTCTGGCTCCGGTGTTCCCACCGTCTGTGGACTGTTGGGGTCCGACAGCCCAATCTCCAATTCAATTTATGCCTCCACATTCTCTACTCACCCCAAAGTCGGTCAAAAAGCTATTCCATCTTTGTGTCCTCCTCATACAAGGAGACTTTGCTACTGCTTCTCAAAATCCACAGATCTGAAGTATCCGATTAACTTAATCCCAAAAGTTTATAAAATCATGATGAAAACTCCTCGTGTGTCATAGTCTCAAGTACTTTACAGCAAACAGATTTCTTATGAAGTACAAAAGTCCGTAATCTCCAACAAGTTAGTACCTAGGTGCATTCACTTGAGACACTGTGGGACATTGTGCGCATTGCTTGGCCAGGCGGTGTGTTCTCGGGCACGGCAAGTTTAAAACACATGAAATCAGCCACAGCTTTAAACATTCTGGCTTTTGTTGAAAATAGTTATTATTTCAACTTCGAGGCGAGTCCCCTTCGAAGGCAAATTGCTGCGTCGCTTTCTCCATAGGAAAACAATGGAGTGGGTCGTGCACAGTGTCTGCTTGTTCATTATAATTGTACATTATTTAAATGTGTTCAGTAGTTGCGGTGGGCCAGAGGCCTTATTGTTATACACATATGTATATATAACACATGTTAATTGTGTTCAATAAAGCAGTGTTTTATTAAAGTAAATATATATAGGCTGTATGTGATACACATACATATGCATATCAGCAGGCTATTGGAATTTTTGGCATCCTAAAATCAGTATTGGTGGCAAAAAAAGTAATATATCGGTGGAGCTCTAATTCGTAGTCTGCTATTGATTGGTAATCAAGCTTTATGATGAAACATGAAGACCTTAATCACTGGCCTTGATCAACGAATTGTGGACCATACATACAGACATGCAACTCATGAGTTTCAATCTAATATAGCATATACTAACATATACTTCATTGTATTCATCAGCAAACAAACATGGATATCTAAAATCCTGGCACAAATCTGGCTCTATTTTCTTCCATCTCCTTCCCAGAGCCCTATTTCATCCTTAATTTCTATTTTTCTACCGTCTGTGCTTGGGGATCTTTCCCTCCCTTTTGTACAAGATATATTCTGCACACCCAGACAGAACTCTGTCCTGGGAATAGGCCCAAAGTAAGCAGGGCTTTGTTTCCCAGTATGCATTCAGCCTCTCCAGGGAGCCCAGCAGATCCTATAGTAATAGTCAGAGGTCCGACAGCCTGCCAGCCCCTGTATCTCAGCCATATTGGTCCAGGGCTGCAGTCCTCCGCATGCATATCAACATCGGGTGCATAACAATCTAAAGCTTTAGCTTAGTGTTCAAAGCCAGCATAGCAAAGTGTGAGTCGCAGGTAGACGCCTGCGTGTTGTGTTTCAGACATGCAGCCGGGTTGGTCTTCAGACTCTCTGCCAGTTAGGGCAGTCTATGGTATGTGCTTTGAGCTCGCTCATGGCTCCAGTTGTACAGACGTAACACCAGGGAAGACCATTTCAACCATTGCAATGCTGCGGCCTCATTATGCAAGCCAATGTATTAAGCTGTCACTCCCTATTACAATGTTTGTGTTTAGACTGGTGAAACAGAAAGAGGTTGGCAGAGAGCAAGGTCATTGACAGGGTTAATTTAGTCATTTTGTGGGTTTTCACATCCTGAAAGAGAAAATATTTATAAGGTTCTTACTTCCTTTTAGTATGATGTGCAAAGAGAGAACTTTTATCGAACTCTTTAGTAGAATATTTTACCAAATGAATCCTGCCAAGCACGGACACCTTTACTTGCAGCCTTGGGGCCTGATGAATGGTAGTTGGTCAGCTCAGCCTTGGATACCCAAGGACTTCATGATTTAACACATTACTATCTCAGATTAGGACCTAAAACAGGTTACCACCCCCCTTCTACGAAGAAATGCGAACATGTCGCAGCTTGGTAGTTGAGTAGAGTGACGGCACTCTACTCAAGCAAATCAAGGATTTTCTTTGCGATGCCTTGGTGTCTTCCTTGCAGTGGCCATGCAGTATACCACCATGTATGTATTTATAATGCCACATTTCCGACCTCTGGAGGATTTGGCGGTGGTTATGACATCATGTTTTGCGCAAATCTTGGCTAAATTTGGTATCCCTTGGGAGCTCATTTGACTTTTCCATTTCTAGCGTGGGAACGACATCTGTATGTTAACCAATAAAAAAGAAGACAAAAACAGGACAGGTTTCAGAATTGGTGGTATAGATAACATTAATTGTGCAATGTTATGAGCGTGCTCTATGGTGACAATCAGTAGAGCTCTTTTATCATAACCAAGAGATATACACAATGTAATTTAATGTCTTGATGGCTCATTATTCAATGTTTTGCTTATGCATTTCCTGTGATCAGTCCACTGCTTTGGATCAATTCATTTTTGGGAGTCACAGTGGGTTGCCTTCATCTGGGCAACACCAGCAGAGAGTGGGTTGAGTTTCGGCCTGGGTTTCCATGGTGTCTTTATGTGCATTCTAGTTCCCTCCACAGAAAGGCTGTTTAAGCTGTTGAGTCTTAATTGCCCCGAGGGGTGTATATAGGCATGGTCCTCGAGGCTTCTGCTGTATGTCCACTGTAGGACTATATCAGTTAGGCAAAATATGTATATATCGTAATATAATATAGTTAATTATCGTGTAGGTTCCTCTGCAAACCTGGAAAGGAGTACTTGTTGGTGTTGAAGATCGATTGACAGACATTTCTCTTTTTTTTTCTACATTATTCCTGCTCAAGTCACTTTGCTTTCAGGTAAACCATTATCCCACTCCCCTCAACCCATCCCTTCAACCACCCCATCCCTACATGTAACAGCAACCTAATAAATATGGACCCTGAGCTATGAGCTCATAAGGGTGTCAAAGATCTAATGAGATTAACTCGCTCTGCGTTGTCTGCAAGTAAGGCAAATCCATCAGAGCTGGGGATGGATCATATAATTTACACACCTGCCCAAGAAAAGTTATTGACTTACGGGTTATCAAACAATAAGTGCTTGGGAAATTTAAGTTAATTTCCGGACTATTGCTATATCTCAGCCACATATTCAATTGTGGCTTGTGTCTCGTGTAACCAATGGCTAAACCAATGTTTACCATAGATACCGTCTTTTGATATTTTAAATATATGCACAATATCTATATACTGTATGACTAGGGATGTGCATGTCTCTTTTCAAGCACGATTCGTTACCCATCATGACACATTGGCTACGATATGATACAGAAATGCTACCTTTTGGTTGAAATGATTCGGTGCGATTTGATTAGAAAATCTATGTGATTCGGTTCAATGCAATAAGAGTACTTTGAATAATAAATGCAATTTTCAGTTACCACAATAGTATGATTTTGAATAACAGCTTAGATGTAAGTAGTATACTAAATCAATTAAATCCAGCAATCAATAGCACTCAACATTTGCTGGTACATTTGGAAAGTAAGCCTCCTGACTGATTAAAATTGAATAATAAAATTATAGAAAACATTAAATGCTTAACTAAAGAACATTACACTTAAGCGTATGGAAATTATATTTCCATAATAAACAAGTTCAGAGCTCATAATGTTATTCTGCATATTTAAAGTATTCACCAATAATTTGTATTATTGATTTGAAAAATTTGACACCTAATGTATAACACAAAGGCACACAGTCAAAATTTAAAGAGACAGAAAGGCAAAGTCCTCGGAATGGCCGAGTCATTCATTCAGCCTCAATTACTACATAGTGTGGTAGAGTATATAGACGAGCACACCACAACAAAGCTCTTAGGCCACATGTGTGTACACCAAATGGACATAATGACCACAGTGTTATCAATATTTCATGAGCACAAAATGATCACCGCTACATCGTCTAAGAAGTCTTAATGTTTCTGTCTCGTCCTTCTGGCCTGAATGTGAAACCCCCGCTGCAGTAACCCGCAGCTACAATTTTTACGTAGTGGTGAGTTGTTCAGTTAGAGTGCATCTGTCTTTTATATTATGTTTGTTTTTAGTTTATATGCAGGCAGCTGACTGGCTGGATGCATCTTAGAGGCTGAAATCTGACCGGGGACATTATGGAAGACCCATTAGATGGCGTGTTTGCAGTGCCTGCATGTTGTGGTGTGCTGTAGATCATAGATAGAGAAGTTGGTAAGTAGGTAGGCGCTCTGTAAGTTGAAGTAATTGGGCTCAAACATGGATCAGTAGTAGAAATGACAGCAGCAGAATTGAGAATGATTCCTCACTCCCTTGTCACTTTCCCAACCCCTGGCTGCCGAAACCCTGGCTCTTTTGCGTCCTTCACAAAAATCCGAGCCAGGCGGCTGTTTTGATGTGGTTAACGAAGAATCGGTTCTTTGTCCAACGTTGTGAAATGTCCATTATTGATAAGCTGTTGCGATGGCACTGAATGCGGTTGACGTGTTGGACAGGAGCTCCTTTGCCAGCCAAGCCTGCTGGGTAGCATCACAAGAGCCACAGATCCGCTTTGTAATTGAGCCTCTCGGTAAATGCTCGCTTGGCACCATCCTCTCTCCCTCCATTTCCACTTGTCTTTTTCTTTTGTCTTTCAAACCTGAGAAAGGGCCATTGGAGCTTTGGCACGACAGCTGTTTTCTTCCCTCCCGTTTGTGTTTAGTCGCTCTGCCCACTCTCATTTAAAACGTCCAAACAGAAAATGCATTTAGCTAGCTCCCAGCCGAGTCATTGTACCTCGAGTCTAGATTAAGTTGTTGTTAGCCTAATGTACTCCTCAGTGATGCGTATCCATGGTGATGAAAAGCTGAATGTCGAATAGCTCATAAGCTTCTGTACCAGGGAGGGTGTCTGCAGAGAGACGCGTCTAATTATTCTATAGCCTCCAGGGGAGCCCATCAGAGTCGCAACTAGCCAAATTAGCTCCCAGTTTGACCCAGCACTCATCATTTAGCAGGAGACTCACCGCAAGGCTTCTCTTCTCAATCTCTTCTATTCAGTCTGTAATTCATGAGTTGTGGCCAGAAGCCATATTTTGTCTGGGACATGTAGGTTCTCTTACACAAGAGTGTCAAGGGCCACACGGCATCCAGTATAAATCATTCATCACATCTCCGCTTGCACTCGGAGCACACGGTATTTATCCACAAAGATTACACAAAAATGAAGAAAAGGTCGTCCGGCTCCATGGGAAACGCCACCAGGCAGATGAGAGACAAGTTCAGAGCCATCTGCACTCTTATCTATATAAAGAAGTTGTGCCAACAATAGACACTCAACTAGTGCACAACCCCACCAGGGACAAGAGTCATATATGGGTCTCTGTTCTCGGCGTTTGTTGATCAAAATCGGCTGCATTGGATCTCCCCGGGGTGCGGCGGAAGCCCTCCGTGGAGCGAGATGAAAGCTGGAAATACGTTACCTTTGACCCGCTGTCCCTCCGACGTTCCGCTGTGTTCTGCGGACTGTCCGTCAGTACCACAGCCCACCGTGAGCTCCCCTTTCCAGAGGGACTTGCAGGGGCATCATCTGACATTTCTGCTTTTAGCATTCAGCAACCCCCCCATCCGCAGTCACTTCACCGCTGGGTCTTTGAAGGAGCACTCAAGCGACGTCACTCTCAATTCGCACGGGGCGAGTAACACCTCATCCCCCCCCCCATAGGTGTCCTTCCCAGTGGGTGACGACCCCCACCACGGCGCACAGTGGACAGGCCCTTTTATGTGGTGTAAGTGGGAGATAAAATGCTGTTGTACGGTTAGCGTTCGTAATTCCCCACTTCCTCGGCCTCCATCAACCATTGCCGACGCCCCCCCCCCCCC